>JAULBS010103521.1:0-48963 GCA_032355785.1 Symmetromphalus regularis
CTTCGTATGTGTTAACAGATAGTGATCTGTTGAGAGAGTCAGCTGGTATTTTGATAGTTTTATCTGATTAAGTGATTTCACTAACCCAGCTCTTCATAAGTGTTAACAGATAGTGATCTGCTGAGAGAGTCAGCTGGTATTTTGATAGTTTTATCTGATTAAGTGATTTCAGTAATCCAGCTCTTCGTATGTGTTAACAGATAGTGATCTGTTGAGAGAGTCAGCTGGTATTTTGATAGTTTTATCTGATTAAGTGATTACAATAACCCTGCTCTTCATATGTATTAACATATAGTGATCTGTTGAGAGACTCAGTTGGTATTTTGAAAGTTTTATCTGATTAAAACAGTGATTACACTAACCCAGCTCTTCGTAACTGTTAACAGATAGTGATCTGTTGAGAGAGTCAACTGGTTTAAGTGGTTTCATCTGTTTTCTCAGCACCTCAGCTCGATCCATATACTCCTTAACCTAAACAAAAAAAGTAATCTTTGTTTAATGACACACCAGCAACTATGGTATTAGGTTTCAAATATATGAAATTTTTGATACATGTAGTATACAGAAGAAACCTGCTACTGACATATAGGCTGCTCTTTTTGATTAACAGAAAAGGGTCTCTCATAAACAATCTCAGAAAGACAGGACAGCACATATCACAGCTTTTGTAACACCAGTCAGGAATTACTGGCTGGAACATGAAAATATCTCCTTTATTACAGCAGTGAGATGGCTCAAGATCAATTCCCTCAGTATACACTTGATGGGTTTTCCTGTTCCATTCTGTACCCATAACTTCAATATTAAAGGTTGTTTTACATGCTGTCCTGTCTTTGAGAAAGGGTGTATATAAGAACCCTTGCTGTCTGAAAATTAATTAAATATGTTTTGATGTAAACCTAAAATATTCCCTATGCAGTAATTGAAAAGAACAGTTTATATGGCAAAAGTGGGTTTTTGACATTTCAGCAAATTAATAATGTGTAATTTAAATTACTGAAAAATCCTCTGTTGATTGAATAGGTGTTAAGACAAATAACTGGCAATGAAAAGACTGAAATAATATGTTAGTCGTTACTGAAAAACTATATCTATGTAAGTCATACCTTCTTTCTCAGTGAATTTTTCTTGTTTGAATTTGTTTCATCTGAAATTAACAAAATAAGCAATTACATAGCAATGAAAAGGTGATTCACTGTGTATTTTAAATAAATCACATCATGTAACATTAGAGGAATGTTATGATGTAATTTACTCAAAAATATCTGAATCAAAACATGTCCTGCTGACAAGCTCACATGTTGAAAATACTGATTTCCAAGTACATGTGAATGTAACAGAATGCACAATACTTTGTAATATAATACAAACTTTTATATTTCATTTGTTGCATAAATTCATTCATTCATTTAATTATTTTTGGACCTAATACTACAGGTATATACATAATATAATATTTTAGACAAAATGTTTTTCTTCTTCTTTTTTTTTATTATGGATTTACAGAAATGGAATAAAAATAAAAGTCCATTTTTGTTTATTTTAATTTAAATATTAATATCAGCCTATGCTAGAACCAATTGTATTTGCAGGATAAAATTAAAAAAAAAAAACCTTAGTATTGGGAATTAATCTATTTTGTCAAACATTCTTTCCACAAAATCCTATTTAATTTTTAAAATGTCTGGTCTAAGCCAGTCAAACATACCACATGCAGCTGACATCTGAAAATTGAACTAGTCTAATTTTCTACAAGTCAAAACAAAACCAAATTTGAACTTTTTCTCATTCAGTTTGGACACAAGAATTATGCTTCAGAAATCCTTATCCGAAAACAAAAGTGTGTCCTACTAAATACAAACCCTTAAATTGCCCACTGCAATTGGGACAGATTGCCACAGAGATTTTCATTCTCTGCAGTACTTTTTTTTGCTCCAGACACTAATTAAAAAAAATTATTATTAAAAATAAAGTATACTTTACACTAAAATTGACGTGGAAAATGCCATGGACACTATTTCTCCACAGCATTTATTTTGCCATGAACTTTTTCTTAATTGCAGGGATTGTAAATAGGTGATCAAAAGGCTGTTCCGGTTTAATAGAAATACTGGCTATTTCACACAACTCACAGTGAATGGCTGGCATGAAGAACTCCAATGCTGAGCAGTATAACTTGATAGCTTCCTTAACTTCTCCTTTATTATCTTTCTCTACTGCTTCTGAGACTATCTTAATCTGAACATAAAAACTAAATTACTCACATTAAATACTTTATAGTTGTTCAAAGCACGGTTATTTACAATATGGTAAACTATATACATTATAATAATACAGATAATAAATAATATAATAAATATAACTATGGTCAGTTTTAGAAGGAAACAAAAATCAAACAAGACTGAATTATCATGATAATTTCAAAATTTTCAAAAATCTTGAACTCTTAATAAAATATAATGAAAATAATGTTTAATAATTTTACATTTAAAGATTTGTTGTGTATCTAATCTAGTGTTAAGATCATCTTACTATTATAAAATTAATGACAGAAAAATTGGGTCTAAATAAGTTATGAAAGAATTACGATATAAACCACTTATACTTGTTTTATGTTCAGTGCGAGATGAACTATATCACTCCATATAACTTATAAGGACCAGTATTTAAGAGTTATCAGTATTTCTTTACATCAAGAAATGTAAATATGTTTTTGTTATTGTTGTTGGTTAATGACATTACTAGAGCACATTGATTTATTAATCATAGGCTATTGGATTTTGGTAATTCTGAACGTAGTCAAGTGTAAACCAGCCTTCAACAGGTTTTGAACCACTGTCTTCAGCTTGGGAGTCCAATGTTCTGTCATTGGACCACAGAAGCTCCATAAAATCTAAAGAATTGAATGGTATTTATAGAAAACCAAAATTTAATTAAATACTAAAACATCACATAATGAATTACCAACCGCTTTAGGCAGGCTATCTTTGCATGGTACATGATCTAAATCAACAAATGGATGAAGGAAAAATTCATCAAAAGAAATTCTGTCATCTGGATTTCTTTTCAGCAAGCGAAGAATCAAATCTCTAGCATCATCGCTTACTTCTACTCCATAGGGAAGCTACAAAAATACAAATGTTTGTACATGAAAAGAATGTGCAGAAACTTTAAAAAGAAATTACATTAAAAAGGAAATGTATGAGTATCTGAAAGAACAAACACTTCTTAAAAGAGAAAGTTACAAATATTTACGAAAAGTACAAAATTCTTTTGAAATTATTACACACACACATTTGTTTTTATCCTGATAGTAAAATAACATAAATTGTATTCCAGCATCAAATAAATGTGTTTTTTAAGAATCCCTGAATACAAATCCTACAGAGCAGTAGTATGTTAGCCCAAAATTGATTGGAATAGTAATAATAACAATAAAATGCTGTATTTTCAGCGAGTAATACATTCAGTATTGCAACTGGTCTCCTATGAGGCCCTCTCAGTCAAGTCTATGCATTTATAAACGTACATACAAATATTATACATGTAACATCATTTTTTTTTTTACATCATTGTTATCCTGTCTTCACTTAAAACATACCGTCATGCCAATATTGGTTAAAGATTTAGTGGCTGCTACTGGGAGCCCAATCCTTTATACATCCAGAATTGACTATACCACCACTGAGCCAATGTGTAACCCACAGGTTAACCACTGTTGGTCTACCTGTAATATGTATTCAAATAACAGGGGGTTATTTCTGTATGTACCTGAACTGGTTTGGAGTCACGGAGCTTCAAGCCTAGTTCTTTGAAACTGTCAGAAGCAAAGGGAGCCTTGCCAAACAAGCACTCTGAAAATACAATTCAACAAAAATTCTAAAGATGCTCAAACACAAAAAATGTTTTTAAATTACCCATAACATTATTCTTTAAGTTTTTGGGGTTTCTGTTTCGTTTAATGACACCACTAGAGCACATTGATTTATTAAACATCAGCTATTGGATGTCAAACATTTGGTTATTTTGACACATAGTGAAGTGTGAGCCAACCTCTAACAGGTTTTGAACCACAGTCATCAGCTTCTGAGTCTGATGTTCTACCACTGGATCACCGAGGCTCACTTGTTTAAGTACAGCTAATGCTATAGTTATCAGATTATACAGTAATAAAAACTGTTAATGAACTTTAACAAATTTGAATGGGAGAAGTCATTGTAATTCAAATTGGATTCAATATCCACAAGGGCTGAGGTGGAATGGATTTGGAGATTTAGTGGAGATCATCTGCCTGCATTGGAAGATGGAAGCTATCGCTGCTCACTTTTATTGCTCAATTAGTCAAGGTAGTTCCAGAAATTATTGAGTAGGGCCTAACTGGATGTGGGGTGTTCAATATTTACAGATGCCCACACCCAAAATAGTCTTTCAAATTAATTCCATTTGAATTGCATTGGTTGTATGCTCACCATGTGTCACTAAAATTTAATATTCATTATTATCTCCTATCAATTCAGTTTCATAAATAGAGGATATAAAATGAGTTGCCATTTATTATTAAATTTATGTCCCGAGTGAAATAATTTTTCTTTGTCACAAGCTTTAGTGAGATACAAAGGAAAATTATTTCACAAGGGACATAAATCTGATAATAAATGATATTCTATTTAATAACTCAGGCAATTATGGATGATGTTACATTGTACTTTTCCTAGTTTTAGTTATGTCATTTGCACTTTTACAAATTATAATGACATCATATTTAGTACAGGCATGCTTATTGGTCATAATGGCCAGAGTGATCCAACAAAATGCCTTATTAAACCAACGTACAATAATTCTCACTGAGAAATTATGAAAAATATTTCCCAGTTATGAGTGCCGACAGGATTAGTAAAATATTTTTAACAGACCTCACCAATCTGTGAATACAGATGAAAAGTCACACTGATCTTTGTCAGTATGATCTAGTATATGATTTTACTCACCATATAAAATGACACCAATAGACCACAAGTCAACCCTTGCATCATACGTTCCTTTACAGATAATCTCGGGGGCCATGTATAGCGGAGATCCTCTCATCACATGAAGATCATCTCCTTCAAACAAATGCCTGGCAAACCCAAAATCTGTAATTAAAACAAAATATTGTCAAACAAGCAAATTTATTATATATCTGTAGCATTCCTGGCTTTCTGCTGATCTGTCTTTTCATATTTCTTTTGTTATTATTTGTAAGTCGTGTATAATTTTTTTAGTCTTATTTTCTTGAGCTTGCTTCCATTTCATTGAACCTTATATTTTTTAATACTGTGAGGCTTAGAAAATGGTTAACTTTTTTTAAAACTGTATATGTATTCTTCCCAACAGTAATGGCTGCTATGATTTTTAAGAGAGGGAAAATTGTCTGAACGAGTTGGTATTAAAGGGGCATGCTTACCAGTTTAGTAACCGGAACTAATTACAAGGGTACTGCTTCTCTATAATAGGGAGTAGTGTCCAGGGTGTGAGATTTTAAATGCTTACCAAATTAGTTAAAAGAATCAATGAGGATACTGTTTAACTATAATACTATAATAGGGAGTAGTGTTCATGTTGTGGTAAAAATCTGCATTAGACTCAAGGCCTATGGCCTCTCGTCCAATACAGATTTACACCCCAACGTGAACTCGTACAATCAAATTCCATATTGTAATCAACAATGTATGATAACCTTATAGTATTAATTCCTTCTTAATCAGTTTTATAAATTTACTTGTCCATTATATTCTTTTTATTTCATATTAAATCCAATACATAAAGGACTGCTTAACTAACACCACCCACCCCCACCCCATCCCAAAACATTGTTTATTCAGTGGCTATTAGCTGTGAAACATAATGGCCCAGTTTCTCGTTGATGGTTTAGCCATGATCTCCAAGTTCAAACCATTCTTTTAACACATGTGGACACAGTTTAAACAAAGAACTGAGGTTGAACTGTCAACGAGAAATTGACCCATAGTGTGAGACTCATCATCTTCATAGAAAACTTGCTGCTGCTACATAGGCTATTCTTTCCAATTAGTAGCAACGGATCTTTTATATATGCTTTCCCACAGAAAAGACAGCACATACCAGAGGCTGGGTAAAACCAACTCTGGACCATTGGCTGGAATGAGAAATAACCAAAATCAGTCCATTGATCCAGTGACTCATCTCACTTAACTCTTAAGCAACCCAATACAATTCACCTTGCAATTAGAAATATGCAGTTAACATATTTACTTGTCTATTTGAAAATCCTACTAATTAGAATTTTCAAGACCGTTAAATATATATTTATTTTACAATATGCACAAATCATTCCAAGAAATATAAAATACTTGTTTGAATTAGTTATCATAGCCATAGCCAACTATGGGGCAACCAGGGCAAGCTTTTTTTTCGATTTTTCGAAACCCCAGACAAACTGGGCTTGAGAGCCCTAATGTCACCATAAATTATCATGTTCTCGCCCCAGCAGATTTCATGGCCTGGCTACGGCCCTGGTTATTTTAATGTATGGGTTTACTGATGATGTAACCAGTATATTCTGAAATTTTAACTCTGTGTGGACTACTCTGTGTAATCAAAGGAAAACTGCTTGTAGACATCAGTTGGGTTTACTGATGAAATTAGCAATCCCTTCTTGTGTTATAAATCCATTTTGGTTACCAAAGGTAAATATGTGCACTCACCAGCTATTTTAATGGTTGGATTTGTTGATGATGTAAGTAGTACATTCTGTGGTTTTAAATCCATATGGGCAACTTTGTGTGAATATAAGAAGAATACAGCTTGAGCTGAAAATAAAATAAATAATACAATTCTTTATCTTCAAGATTGTTAATGTATATATTAGAGTAATAAATAATAATTTCTAACAAATGAAAAAATAAATTTACATGCTAATATTTCTTAATAGTATAAAATACATTCTGTCCCTAAATCTATCCAAACACATTCAGAGGATTTACTTCAGAAATTCAAGTTTATACTTCAACTAAGTAATTATTATAAATAGAAGACATTCATCCATTTACATACTGCATTATATAATGATGGAACTCGCTGTGCAAAACTCCATATATCTAGCACATTCAAAATGTTTCAGATACAGATGTTCAACTGTACTTATACCTCAAATATATTACAATTTTGTCTTTTATACTAGAATAAGCTTTCTTATGCAACTTACCCATCTGTTGTAAGAATCTTTTTACTATCCGTTCTGGAAGAGTACGACGGGTGCGTATAAAATGTGACAAATCACCCCCACTGCAGTATTCCATAATAAGATATATATACTTGTCATCCCACTGAAAAAGAAAAAAAAATTTTGGCCAAATTTTTTGATGAAAAAAAAGTAATAGACAGGAATAGTTGTTTAACAACTCAGCACACTGTTTAATAAGTGGCTGTTAGATATAAATATATGAGATGACTGGTCTACAAAAGAAACCTGGTGTTATATTGGTGTTACTTCAATTTTATATTGGGGGCACCTAGATTATCTGTAAGTCAGTTAATTCCAAGACATGCAGATATAAAAGGTGATGGTTGAAAAAAAAGAGATTGGATGGTCGGGGTGGGTGGGGTGCATGTCCTCCATGGCGCACCTCTGGCTATGCAAGTACCTGATGTGCTGCTACAAACATGTAACACTTTATGATTACCAACAAAGGTAATGTTCATTTTTTAAGTTAAGCATTTGTGCATAAAACCAAACTTCAAAATCTAGCTATTTATTGAGTCAGGTTTATTTTTACATAACATTTTTTAGTTAATTTTAATGTTAAGTTCACTTTACACAATAAGTATACATGAACATTTTTACACCAGTAAGCCAACTTCAACATCTAATAATTCTTTTACATTTTTTTATTTTACCAGAAAGTCTTTAAGCTCAACAATGTTATCATGTTTGAGCTTTTTCAGTAGTTCTATCTCAGTGAGCAAGTTTTCTGTTGAGGCTTTGTTCAGGCTTGTTTTGAGCACACATTTTATGGCAACAACTTCTCTGATACCAGTCTGAAAAAAAAATATATAATGTTGTGAATTTGACTTCCATAAAAACCAGGGACTGAAATAAGCAGAGTAGGCCTATCCCATCTCGTATAGGCACAACTTTGTTGACCTAAGAATACACAGTATCCAAGACCAGTCAAACATTATCATGCAAAGAATGACGGACTGAAACTGTTAACTAGTGTATTGTTAATCATATTTTTTAACACCGTGTCCAAATAAAAAGGGAAATGAGGTTTCAGTTTCATTTTGACATGGAAGTCATTTTTTCTTACACTAAAATAAAAAAGTTAGCATGAAAATTTGCGACACACTTTACGGTAAGCTTTGTATACTGTAGCATACGATCCACTTCCAAGTTTGTCAGTGAAAATATATTCTTTTAGCGTAGGGACAACTGAATTAGCACAAGCAGACGAAGGTCTAGCCATTTCCTCATTGTATTTTCTATACTTTCTTTCAGGAGAGCTACATTGTAATAGACTGTTTCTCTTTCGTGTTTCGTTGCCAAGAAGGCGTAGCTTGAAAGTAGATTAGGTCCACAAATTGTTGTTTTGTAAATGTAAACAGTAGGCCTAATTAAATATTAAAATGTTGCGAATATAATAGAATATGTGAAACAATGTGTATTTTTTATAATTAATTTAAATTGTTAGAAACAGGATGTCATTTAATTAATATTACAATTAAAAAGAATATTTTCGATTTCGCAATGGCCGCGTTTGCTGTTTCTATGGACATGGAGGATTGTTTACGTGCGATACCAAATATTTATCGTTATATAATTTACTTCAGAGACAGTTACGCTAGAACAGCCATGGTCTAGGTATATATTATATGGTAATTTATTCTAGTGTTTTTGATATTCATTACTTTTAACACCATTTTATTACAATACATGTTTGTTTTCCCTAATTTAACTTTATTACAGAAATATTGATAAAATACACCCACATATCATGTGTATTGGATAAAAGTTTGAATGTGAATGCTCAACCCAACAAAAAACATATCCAACTGATGCTTTTCATCCACTATTCTTCTACTAATGTAATGGTGCTAACATCTATTATGGTGATAAGAATAAATTAATTACAAATTTATTAATTAAAATTATCATTATTTTTAATGTAGTTAGTACTCACTATACTGTGTTGATATTGTAACCCTATTAACATCCATTTGTTAAACAGTATATGTATATACAGTAGAATCTTCTTAATTGCCAAGTCATTTTGACCATATATTTTATGCAATTAACAGGATTATTCATTTATCAGAAATGCTCATTTGAAATCATGTTACCAGGGCCCTCAGTAGTTTGAGAAGTTGCAAGGTACAACAATCTTGTTAGCCAGCGATCTTGGCTTGCATAATATATATATATATATATTTATATTAATAATGCAGTTCAGATATCTATAGTATGGTACCCGAAACATTCATTATGTATACATAGCACAGAGAGAGAGATGTGCATTAAATATGAGAGTAATAGACTTTTAATAATATATTTTTATCATTTTACAGCTAAATACATGCAATGTTCAAGAAACCTGTTTCTGTAGTTTGTTATATTTGTGGACGTGAGTTTGGATCCAAGTCAATAAGCATACATGAACCTCAGTGTATAAAGAAATGGCATTATGAGAATAATCTTCTTCCAAGAGAACAGAGAAGGAAGCCACCAATTAAACCACAGATTTTGCCTTCAGTTGGTGGATCAGGCAAATATGATGCTGACAGACTTAACGAAATGGCTTGGCAGAGTGCACAGGCAAACTTAGTTCCATGTGAAAACTGTGGCCGCACCTTTAACCCAGACCGACTGTCCGTTCACCAGAAAAGTTGTAAGCCGGGGAATCCAATGTCTCCACTAAAGAATTTTAAGCCTGGAAACACAAGTGGTAAGATTTAATTTTGAAACATGTCGCCTATGACAGGGCCCACAGAGTACATTTGAAAGTAAGGGGAGCCACTGATAATTAGGTGACCAAAGGGCAAAAGCGTTCCTGCAGGAACCCCCTGATAATTCGAAAACTCCAATTTCGGCCACTTTATTTTGTCACCGAGCCTGAAAATATGTTTATTCAGCAAACATTTTATTTTTTTTATTTTTAAAATTAGTTATTTCCTAAAAAGTTAGGAGTAGGGGCATGCCCCCCCCCCCCCCCATATCCCTCTACTCCATGGTGACTATGATCATTTTGTTTAAAAAATATTGTAATAAAAAAACACACAATTAACTTCAAGGTGTGCATTTAATGAAGGAGCGGGATGTAGCTCAAATGGTAGAGTGTCCACCTGTGAAGCTGTCGGTTGTTGAATTGATCCTTCTCAGTGGACCCATTTGTAGTTTGGGCTATTTTCTGTTCCAACTAGTGGTCCACAACTGGTTCATCAAAGGTCGTGATATGTCCTGTCTGTGGGACAGTGCATATAAAAGACCCCTTACTGCTATGTGGCGGCAGTGGGTTTCCTCTAAATAAGTATGTCAGAATGACCATATGATTGATGTCCAGTAGCCACTGATAAGATAAAAATCAATGTGCTCAAGAGGCGTTGTTAAATAAAATAAACTTTACTTTTTAATTAATGCCCGGTCACCCATGGTGACTGAAAATAACATCAATGAAGTCGAACTTTCTTGCATACGTAATAAACTCAGATACAGTGAGACCTTTTTAATCCAGACCCTAATAGTCTGGAAATTTCATCTTTCAGACAGTCTGAGGACAAAGTAAACTTGTACTCTGTAAATGTGTTCATTAATCTGGATATTCAGTTTTTGGTCATTATTCAAAACAACATGTAAGATATACTCTATTTGACTAGACATAACTAATTTAATAAATCTTTTAATCAAAAAGAGAACGAGTGTCTTGCTTTGCAATTACCAAAGAGTGACAAATTAACACGAGTCGTAGAATCAACACCAGTCAAAATGGCTACAAAGGTATCACATCACTGTTGGTTTAACACAAATTTGATCAGCTAGCTTGCACTGTGCGGGAAATGAGAAATGATTAATGCTACAGCAATATTTACGCTTCCTTAACAACACTTAATTAAGAATGGCTGTGTATTAAATTTTCACTTTTAATAATTACACGACAATGAAGTGTTTGTATGTTTCACTTTTTTCCCCAATTTGTTTTTCAAGAGAGACTGCTCTTTACATATGATTCATTGGTATGGAAATTCATTAATTTGGGCATTGTTTGTAAAAACCAAACTATATTATGTACATTTTAAAAAGCCTTTATTGAAGTTCAGGTTCAATACAATATATGAGCAAAAATGGTATACCTTTTCTGCAAATATTTTTTATTGAAGATTAACTGCATGTATTCTTTTCTGGAGCGGGACGTAGCTCAAACAGTAGCGAGTCAGACGTGTGAAGCGGTCGGTCATCAGATCGATCTTTCTCTGTGGACCCAATTACAGTTTGGGCTATTTTCCGTTCCAATCAATAGTCCACAACAGGTTAATCAAAGGCCGTGGTATGTGCTGTCCTATCTGTGGGACGGTGAATATAAAACACCCCTTGCTGCTTATCGGAAAGGGTAGCCTATGTGGCAGCAGTGTGTTTCCTCTAAATAAATATGTCAGAATGACCATATGATTGACGTCCAATAGCCGATGATAAGATAAAAATCAATGTGTTCCAGAGGCGTCGTTAAATAAAATAAACTTTACTTTTTGCATTCTTTTCTGCACTATTTTATTGATAAACATTCATATGTATGACTACTGATTATTCTTGTCCAGTTAGTGTCATCTGCAGATAATCTACTGTTATATAATTTATTAATTTTTCTCAGTCATATTTCTGTAATAAGATTGCATACTCATGATCTCCTGTGATGTATCACATGCATGCATCTAATTTCTTTTTGTATTTTGGGCCATAGCACTTTATACTGATGTATTTAATATATTGCTCATTTCACTAGCTATCTGTTTTACTTTTAGTTTATTCTGTTGTACTGTATGGTACATATATTATCATTCCCCATTTAATAATTGAAAACTTGCAAAAACATTTTGAATAAATAGAATAATAAAAATATTTTTTAATGTTTTTGTCAAAGATGAATATTTATTTGATGGTTCAATCAAACAGTTTTAATTACCATTTTCCTACATGATACATCATAAAAAAGGCATCGAAATACAAAGTGCCACTTTACAGAGGAGGACTTTTAACTCAGCAGGCTGAAACGTGGTAACTGACACTTGTTATAAAACATTTCATCATGACCATCAATTTACATCACTAAATAAGTTGGCATTATTGAAAACATTACATGATTATTGTTTATTACATTCTAATTGAAAGTTAAATACTGCTGTCAGGTTGACTGTAAGTCGTTTGCTCATGGATTAAAAGTAGAGACTGAGAATTTTTTTATTATTGTAATTATTACATGTCCAGTGTTTATTACTTTATAACTGAACCTTAAGTACTGTTGCTATGTTAACTTTTGTAAAAAAAATTCCATGAAGTGAAAGAACAGAAATGAGAATTTCCTGCCAGTTGGTGGTTTCCCAATTTTTGGGATTGATTCTGACACTTGCCAATATTATTCCAAATCCATTGAGAAAATAAAGTGGTGGGTGGGTAGACCTGGCAGAATGCTCACAGCATATTACTCACATGTGACATGTAGTCCTATATATCTGACCATGTAATTTCAGCATTAATTAAAGTGAACAAGCTATATGTTCCTTTGCAATGACTCTCCTTTTTATGTCTTCTTTTGATAACTTGATAGTGATGTCATGTCTTGAATGGTTTTGTGATATTTGCAAATATAAATCATATTCACTGTACAATAGGTCATACCATTCTCTGTATCTTCAACCCTTTTTCTTTCATTTTCTATTCAAACTGAACTTTCATTTCCACACTCATTAACCTTCTTTCTGTTGTGTCTTATTTTCCCACTTCAGTCACAGCGTCTAGTTGTTTAATCTGTGGATCAGTCTTTCCATCAAAGTATTGTTTTTTTATTTGGTGAAACAAATCCAGAAAATTTGTCTTTTTCCCAGACTTCAACACTGCATCTGTGGACTGTCAGTATTGTGTAATCATTGTGAATTATATTTATGGGATAATACCCAAAACTGACATTCTTGCAATGGCAATTTCTTGACCTGCTTGATTTTTGTTCACTGTTACTTTCTGTTCACTTTCTCCACTTACATTTTGACTTTATTGTTTTTATTTTCATTTCTGGCCTTTTGTCATCTCATTTGTTACAACATATCTCATTGCAGACCAAGAAGAACCAAAAAAAGGAAAAAAAGAACGACCTTTGACAGCTAACTTATCTTCTCCTAAAATTATAAATGTTGGCAATGCTGTAGATATAGATGCAGCTGCAGCATTGTCTGGAAATCGTCCCAAATCATCACACAGCAGGCCTAGTCTGTTGAGTCGACAAAGAACGTATACCTCACTTAATAAAACCCAAACCCCTGCTAAACCACCTGTTAACAAGGGGCCACGGTTCGTTTTGTGTTACATATGTGGAAGACAGTTTGGGACAGCTTCTGTTGCTATTCATGAACCAAAATGTTTGGAAAAATGGAAAATTGAAAATTCTAAACTGCCTCGTGAGCAGCGTCGTCCTCTGCCCAAGAAACCTGAAGTGTTGAGAACGGGTGGAAAATATGACGTAAATGCTGCAAATGAGGCAGCTTGGCAAAGTGCTCAGTCTAATCTTGTGCCTTGTCCAAATTGTGGAAGAACATTTAATCCTGATCGTCTCTCAGTGCATTTGCGGGCTTGCAAGCCAAAAGGTAACTTACTCATTGGTACTATACTTCGCGTCACCTGAAGTGGAACAACAAAACATCAACGTTTTTGAGTTTAAAAAATAAGTGCCAAAAGGACAAACAATCGCCTTTCAAACCTTTTGCAACGTGTACATGATACATAAAATTATTTCACTTCATAACTTTTTGGATTATATATAGCTGCTACGATAACTAAAATCATAACTGAAAAGTGCAAAAAAAACGGCTGAAAATGCATTTTTTTTTCCCATAAAGAATTTAATGTTCAGTATACCTTCTTAAATTTTGTAGAAAAATTAGGTTTTTCATTTAATTTCCAAAACCGTTTTCCTTTTTGTTCTGCAGTCCCTTGAAGAAAAGTTATTGTTAAAAATGATGGTGCCAATCTGATGTGACGCGAAGTATAGAATGGTAAAACTACAGAAGATGTTTCATATGGGACATAAGAAATATATTCATTTAAAATTGTTTGCTGGTTAATATTCCAATTTTCGTATTTTATAGACTAGTTTGAGACTACCTGATGTATCTTTGTGGATCAGACTACTGTCAATTTAAACATTGTCTACTTTACTAATTTATCTGTTTTTAGCCAGATATTCTCAATACAAAACCAGTTTTAGTTTGATTTTGCAAGTTTTCAGTTCATATTAAATGGGGATTCAAAAGTTAAATCATGAGTATAAACTCACTTGAGGCCTGAACTATCAAATGTGACCTGCCATCACGAAATGAGTCACATAGCACCATCTGGACATTTTGAGATGTTTATATCACCAGAAAGTAGAACATGAGCTGTTTCTATGATCCAAACTATAAACATTTCTAATTTTGTTATTGAGTTATGGTTATTTGAATTTGGGTACCCTCTATTGAGTGGAAAAACAAGGGGATGCAAGTTGGTGATCGGGTGATGTTCAGCATGGCAAAACACAAGGGTTGCATGTTTCAAATGCGTAATTAACAAACTTCTAGGTCTAATTTTACAAAAATATCACAGCTGCATGTAGAAATATGGATGTAGTTAGCTCATTACCAACAATCTCAAAATTGACAATTTTGCTCTCCTCTGTTTCTTCAGATTAATCTCAGGTAACACACCATTTTGTGGTGGCAGGTCACAAATTAGTAATTGTTTTTGTGAGGTCAATTATTTAGGGCTTAGATATCTCAGTGTCTTACAAACGTTTCTATTTTATACACCTCCTTTGATGTTTAGAAATGTTGGTTTAGTTAACGTCATTGTATATCATATTGCATAAAGTAGTTGCAAATAATGAAATTTCATGCGATATATCAAAATTCTAATTACTTAGTTGAAAATCGTGTGTAGGAAATGCATTCAAAATGTTTGGACAATTTCATTATGCTTTGATAGTTTTTGGCAAATATTTTCCATGCATTCTGATTAAATTATTCACATTTGCACATTACATATAGTATATGTTTTGTAAGTTTGTAATTACTCTGATACTTACAGATTTGTATTTTACTAACTTGCATTCAGTGCACAATTCCTAACATTCACAAGTATAGAAACAGTATGTGTGGGAAGGGGTGGGGTGGGTGGGATAACTCAGTATGTGCTGAACATGATCCTAGATGATGTCTAAAATCTCATCCCATTTCCGATATAAGTTTCTTTTTTGAAATTCATTCATTCATTCACTTCTTTTTTTCATTTATTTATTTATTTATTCATTCATTTTTTTTAAAATGGGTATAGTGGAGATGGACATCAAAACTGTACTGTCTGTTGGTTTGTCTCGTGATTTGTCAGAGTGGGATATAGCTCAAGTGGTAGTGAGTCTGCCTGTGAAGAGATTGGTCATCGGATCGATCCTTCTCAGTAGACCCATTTGCAGTTTGGGCTATTTTCCATTCCATCTAGTAGTCCACAACTGGTTCATCAAAGGCTGTGGTATGTGCTGTCCCGTCTGTGTGAAAGTGCATATAAAAGACACCTTGCTGCTTTTCAGAAAGAGTGGCCAATGTGGCGGCAGCGGGTTTCCTTTAAAGAAATATATCAGAATGATCATATGTTTGATATCCAATAGCTGATGATAAGATAAAACTCATTATGCCCTTGAGGCATCATTAAATAAAACTAAGTTTACTTTTTTACTTGACTTGACTATAGACTTGTCAGAATATTTAGAATTGAGAGTTTGTGTATAACTCCAAGTTACAATTAAAAAGTAATTATGAAAAAAGCTACATTTTTTTTTTTTCTTCTAAACATTCAGCTGGTGCAGCATCCACTCCAACTTCTACAATGAACAAACCCTCCTCAGACGGAAATAACAACATGGAACCTATAAAGTCCTCATCTGGTGGTGGTGGTGGTGGTGGTGGGAAAATGCAGAACCCACCTGCTCAGCGTGGTCCAAGAACTGTCGTATGTTACATTTGTGGTCGTGAATTTGGGACAAAGTCCTTGCCAATTCATGAACCACAGTGTCTTGAAAAATGGAAGGTTGAGAATCAAAAGTTGCCAAAAGAAATGAGAAGACCTATTCCAAGGAAACCAGAGGTTATTGGTTCTGGAGGAGGATTAACAAAGTAACTTTTGATAATATCTTTTTATGCTAAGAATGAAAATTAACCTTTATAGGTGTCTTGTTTTCCTAAGTAATTTTTATTTATTTCAAAGGAATCAAGCAAAACATCATGCTATATAGAAGAAGTGTGATTTGAAAATCTTATTTATCTAATATAAAAAAATATTTTTAATACAAATCTCTGTAATTAGTTTCACTAGAAAGCCTTATTAATTCACTATAATTTTACAGATATTAAATGAATAAAATGACAACAACTTTAATTTTTCATTTTATTGTCATTTACAGAGAGCAGATGAATGAAGCAGCTTATCAGTCTGCAAATTCTCAACTTGTTCCTTGCCCCAACTGTGCGCGAACTTTTGCACCTGACCGATTGGTAGTTCATCAGCGCTCTTGCCGCCCCAATACTACCACACTCTCCAAGGGATCATCTGGGGGACAGGCAGTAAGTTTGTGGTACAATTGTCGTTCATAGGAATAAAGTAGCCTGACATAGCTCAAAGATAGAGCATTTGCCTGAAGTGGAATGGGTCGTAGGATATATCCCCTTCAGTGAACCCATTGGGCTATTTCTCATTCATGATTACTGTAACAAAGTCGTTGGTATTTGCCATCTGTGAGACATCATCTCTATTGATAAAAAAAAAGAGTATCATATGAGGCTTTAATGGTTTTCTTCTGTGAACTACATGTTACAAATGTCGTGAGTTTGACACCTAATAGCTACCGATTAACCAATGAGTTAAGGTATCATTTAGCAATCTGTTCATAGGAATAAATCGGGGGTTCATAACCTTTTTTGCCCCATTTACCCCTGGCAACTTTTCAAAAGTAAACTTATCCACATCTGTTTTGTCCAGCAATTTGAGTTTCAAATTTACACTTCTACTATAATAAAGCAACTGACAAAGGGGAAATTTTAAAATACTGTTTTAAACATTATTTTAAATTGAAATGTGATTTCACTTATTTATGAACAACAAATGATAAACAGATATCGGTATACCACAACCAAATACAGTCAGTGAGCAAATTTACCTCTTTGGTACACAAAATTTACCCATGGGTGTACGTTTATCCCAAGTATGGAACCTCTGGAATTAATTGTCAATGAAATAATGATTGAGCAATGTAAAATCATATGATGTGTATATACTGCATAGTGTTTAGTTCATACCTGTATGAACATGAACATAATTATTATCAATCCTTAAATGAAACACGTGTAGCAAAGAATATTTGTTTCTCTTTCTGAGACATGATTTCTCTCCATTCATCCTGTCCCAAATAATGCCCCACAACTTATATATCAAAGGCTGTTGTATGTGCTATCCTGTCCGTGGGAAAATGCATATATAAAAGATTCCTTGCTGTTAATGGAAAAATGTAGCAGGTTTCCTCAATGTGTCATAATTACCAGTAGTCGATGATTAATAAATTAGTGTTCTACTGACAGTAGTAAAAAACTAATTTATGTCTTACCATTTTAGCCTCCTGCTCCAACCTCAAAACCTGCCATGATACAGAGACCAAGGACTGTAGTTTGTTATATCTGTGGACGGGAGTTTGGAACGAAGTCAATCAGCATCCATGAGCCGCAGTGCTTGAAGAAGTGGCACATAGAAAATAACAAGTTGGATCGTGGAATGAGACGACCGGAACCCATCAAACCTAAGGTCATGCCATTAAGTGGTAAGAACATAAATATCAGTCAGATCTTATGATGTAGCTAAAAGCTAATAGCAGATTAAACGAATATTGTTCATTAGACAGGCAGAATGAAACTTAAAAATGAGGAAACATTTGAGTAAATGCATTGTTGTTGCCCATTCAAAATCTAATGAGCCTCGGTGGTCCAGTGGTATAACGTTGAACTTTCAAGCTGATGACAGTGGTTCAAAACCCATTGGAGGCTGGCCCACACTTGACTACATGTCAAAATAACCAAATGTTTCATATCCAATAGCAGATGATTAATAAATCAATGTGATCTAGTGGTGTCAAAACAAGCCAAAAAAACTAGAAACATTAAAAATCTCTACAAACGTTATGGATATTTTAGCATTTAATATGCTTATATATCAAGTGGATATGCTTATATATCTAATAATTAAAAAAAAAATTCTTAATTTATTTGCCTATTGACCAGTCCTAAATTGAATTTAAGACAAATGTAAAATATATTTAAACAAAAAGAACACTTTTCATGGGTTTATAAATCATAAGTTGCTTTATTTTCTCATGCTGGGTTTATGATAAAAAAATAAATCAGAGAAAAGATCCAGGTTAATTTTTATTTGTTTGTAGGTTCTGGGGGATATGATGTTGAGGCGATGAATGAAGCCGCTTACCAGAGTGCCCAGGCTCAACTTGTTCCCTGCGAGAACTGTGGCCGTACTTTCAATCCAGATAGACTGGTTGTTCATCAACGAAGCTGTCGACCTAAAGGATAGTTACATTCCACACTGAACAAATTTAACCTGTTGCTTGGTACTCATGAAATATTCAAAGTAAATTACTTGACCGGGTCTCAGCAATACCAGCCCTAGTACAGACAAACCTGTCTTAAACAGCCACCCAAAGGAGTAACAAAATGTGGCCTCTTAAAACAGGTGTCTGCTTGATACAGGTTAAATTATACTAAATTAGCTGATTTGGAAGAAAATAAAAGTAACCCTTTAACACAGGTGGCCGCATGGGTAGGTTTGACTGTACTTATAAAAGGCTTAAACTAAAAATCTAGACTTTATTATCATGTTATTGTGTTGATGTTAAAAGTCTTGTGTCCTGAGTCCCAAGTTAAACATTTTAATAGCATAGGTTCAGAAACAACACACCAAAATCCTGCACTTTTGAAATTAAAAATGTCAAAATCAAAATTGAGTATTTTAAACAATATTTACAATTCACTGGCATGAGATATAGAACTAATTCAGTTTGTAACTATTCTTACATCCTTTGGTTGCCATAGTAATGTAAATGGGAACCATGATGCCAAGTTTTATTGTTAAGTTTACTGGAGTTGTGTAAGCAAACTGTGATATGCCACATGTTGTTGTCTATGATATTATGCAACTTTCATCTACATAAAAATATCCTGTTATTCAATTTTTAGTACTGTTTTCTAATTATATTTCCAAATTATTTTTGGATAATTATATAAATATTTTATAGCAGGTTTTTGTTAAATGTTATTTTATTTTAGGCATGCAAATATCCAAGTCATATCAGATAGATGTCATTGAAATTTATTCTTTTCTACATGGCATTGTTTTTGCACCATTTTGTATGTTAATTCAGACATTGTTACATTGTGTGTTTGGGTTTTTTGTGCACCATTTTGTTTGTTTTGGTGACAATGCAGAAATTATTTTGCTACTTAATTCTTTTCTTGCACTAGTTATTATTATTTTAATTTTTTTCATTACTATTTTTATAAATTTTCTTGATGATACAAATACATTTGTTGATACTTTTCATTTATTTTGGCACAATCTTAAATTTATTTGTATGTGATCATTCAGAAATGAGTATTACCGTTATTTATTTCCAAATGCTTCTTTACATTTGGTGCAGGTTTTTTTGCATTAACTTTTTTTTTTTTAAATACAATTTAATGGTTATAAATTTTTGAATGAAATAAATAAGTACATAATAATTTTATTTAATTATATTGTACATCAACACCTCAAATAAGATCGTTATATATGTATATTTTTGTTATTAAACAGACATTATATTTTTTACTTGCTATTTTCTCATTTATTCAGATTATATTTAACTTGTTTTTTTCTTCAGATACTACCATATTGTAACTTTACTAAAGTAAAATAAAATAAATGCTTTGTATAAAATTAGCTTTTTTTCTGATTAGCCCAGTATACTTTTTACATGTGATCGAGCTGAAAACATAGCCAACTCCAAGTGTAAATTCTGCTATTTTCAGCATTTAGCCAGCTTTCCAGAATTAAATTTGTACCCTGTAAATGATATTTTTCTAGTAACATCCAAAAAACAATGTGATCTTTTTACTGAAACCACACATTAATATTTTTGATGTGTGAAGATGTGTTGTTCAAAAAATAAATATGGTTGGTTGGGTTATGGATTTGTTTTAGCCATATTAACCGAACATGACTAGTCAGTCTATAGGCACTCTCAGACAGTAATAACATGGGTCAGCTTATAACCAGTGTTTACCTATATTATTAATGTTTGAGAATAGCTGTCAGTATTAGAGCTTGGACTTACTTTGATGCAATACTTTATTATAAACCTCATTATGGTTATGTTAAAATAAACTAAGAAAGGATAAATATTAAAATGTCCAGAGAAATAGATTGTAGTCATTGAAATATTTTTTTTACATAATGGTCAATACAGCCTTACACGGGTCAAATTAAGTCTTACTGATGGCCCTAAGCACAGTGGTGTTATTGCCCCTTCTCATACCCCCTTTTTTTAGCCACAGTAAAAATTGTTGTGGTGGTGGTGCACTTTTTCACTTGTTGTGGAGTCCCCTTTCCCCTTGGTCCCTTAAGAGCATGCTTATTATGCTTAATGGTTAATCCAGGGCCGAGTCAAAAGGGGGTATGGAATGCAGTATGTTTTATTCAAAATATATATGGGATCTCTTGTAAAAATGTCAATTAGTAAAGAATAAGGTTAAATAACTGAAATTAAATTTGTTTATTCACTTCAGTTTTTCAAAATGGCTAACTTTGGCTTGGAATAATAATAAATGTTTGGATAATATATTGTCAGTTTTTCATTCAGCTGTGATATTTGTAATGTCCATGTATAATAATTGTTTTATTTATTTATTTGTGGTATGGTATAGTGTAAATATTAATTTAATTGAACAAAAATATGTTTTGTGTCTTTAAATTCTATTCTAATTGTACAGGTAATTAAATATTATTCACATTGCAGATCATTATAATATAAACTATATTTCATAACAAGCAATTGTGCATCATTGAAAATGATTGCTAATGGTATTGAACATTATCATTAACACTGATAATCATGCATAATACCATATCCATTTGTTGGTTTAAAGTTTCTAATTAAGATTTCTTATTAATTCTGAGATGCTGTCAATATGTAATTAGCATAAAGTATTTATCTGTGATATCACAATGTTATTTTCTATATCTACACTTTGTTATATATAATTTACACATTCTAGTTATCATCATATGCTTGGCATAATTAGTCTTTGAGTGATAATGTTAGTGTATTTGTATTTATCTTAGTCTTACCAAATTGCATCTTAGTAATGGAAAATGGCTACAGCACATGTAGGTTTAGAGGCAGGACACATTTAACATCAGTGTTTACCTTGTCCAATTTAGTTATTCATTACTAATGGAATAAATAAAAAGGTTTATGCAAGAAAAAAACTTCTAAAGTTCATATTCGCATCGGTTTTTACTTAGTTTTCTTACTTTTGGCGAAGAAGTGCCATAGACTTGTGCCATAAATTTTATGTTCTCATACCTGTCAAAATACCTTCATACCCAGAATATTTTAAAGAATGTAAACGAGTGCTGTAGAGGCAGGGCATGACCATCCTTTTTTTAATAAATACAATTGGGAGACATCTGGGTTTTTTATATTTTTTATAACAACATTTGTGTAAAAATATATGAATGGGGATCTAGGACTTCACTAAATAGGATAAAAGTTTAAATTTGCATTACTCACCCAAAGACTGCCAAAATTCTAACAAATATGAGCACTTTTTTTTATTTATACATTAATTTTGAAAATAGCATATAATTAATGAATCGTTTTATTTCTTGTATATTATATTATATTTCAGTTTAATTGCTTTTTGGTTTTGGTGCATCACAAGTTATGGTTATTTATTGCTGAAGTATATTAATGGATTCCATTGTAGCCAAACATGTACTCAAAATAGAAACACTTCCGTCCACGCAGCACATTGTGAGTGAAATAGAGGGCTAACATGTAGTCAATGCCTTGTTTGTTATAATTATTACTTGATGGGAATAAATTACTTTATTTAATAATGGTCTTTTTTTTTCATTTTGAAGTTTCTTCACATTTCTTGGGTTGAAATACTGGCAACCTCACAGGTTTTAGTCAGATAGTTGTCACAAGCTAAATATATTTTGTTTTATCAAAACGAATGTTCAGGCATGGGAATTGGCCTGAAATTGAAATCCAAGGGACTCCTAGGCCCTGATAGGATGCAGAGTCAACACCCCGATTGGGGGTCCAGTAGTGTGAAGTTCCCACCTGTAAAAATCAGTTCGGGTATTTTGGAAGTCGATTTGTTGTCTCAGTGCACATAAATTAAGAAAAAATGGGTTTCCATTTGTACTTACCCAGTACATTGATGCACATATTTGTTTTACTCAAACCTTAGGGTGTACAGAATATACCTTGAGGCATACAATCAACTTTACTGGCGTGTGTATATGCTGATGGGCATACAATTCCCATGCTTGAATGTTTTAAAACATATTTCATAATAAAATACAGGCATATCAATCTTGTTTTCTTCTTTTGTTTTCATCATTTGACAAGTGTACAAGATAGGTTGCAAATTTTGTTAAAATTTATTTGTAGGGTAACGGCTACCTTTGTAGGCTAAAACAAAATCACAAAAACAATGTTTTAGTCATAACCATATATATATATATTACAATACATGTAGCTGATAAGATGGATTAACAAATTTAACATGAAGGGAACTGTCAACGTGGTTATCTTAATGGTGGCATGATTTAGAAATTTTATTGCACAAAGGAATAATTGCCAAATTAGGGTGCATGTACAGGTGTGAGATTCAGTATTAAACCTCCCCCTCCCAATTTGTATTTCTTTAATGTAGTACAAAAATACTTTAGTTAATGAGCCCAAAACATGGACAAAATGAAAATACCAAAATTGTTTTAAATGGAATGGCGATAAATATCTGGTGATGCTAGCTGTGTATAATTTCACCTGTCATGATCTTGCATCCATTATAGATTTCTGTATACGCTCCTGTAAATATATTTTTTTATATGGAATAATTTAAAATACAACAAGCTTTATTGCAAATTCTGAATATTTTGTTTTATTCAATGTGGTAAAAATAACAGAATAAGCATTTGTAATAAACCAATTTGCAATGAAGCAATGCATAGACACAAGCAAATGTTCTCTAACATTTAATAGCAAGTGAAACAGGAATGACAAACTATCACAAGAAAAACAATGATGAAGTGTGATGTAATTTATGTCATGCAACTTACATCCTTAAGCAGAGATCAAACTTTGGTGTTCGGGGGGCATGGCAACTTTTGCCTTGGATTTCCTAGGAATCAAGAGGGAACCAAGAGGACACATCAGAGCAAAATGACAAATGTGAGTTTCCTATGGGGCAAGCGGGAAAAAATGGTACTGCAATATTTGCCTGTGTGAGAAGTGAAATTGAGAGGGTATTGTGGCAAAGGGACAGGGCAGCATGGCAAATGCCTCAAAGCCTTGGTGAAATTTGACCCCTGCTTAAGTTTAACTTCTCAAAAACAAAAACATTTTCAAAGGCAACTGAATTGGGTCCAGATTAAACTATAAGGTTTAGAGTGTTCTACAGCATCATTTAGTGACGAGTGAACATGTAAAACATTTAGAGCTTGCATCAGTGAAGAGCAGATCCAGTTTGGGTGAATTAAACACTCCCTTTTGCCCATCAATTATGTTCTTCTGAGGCTAAACAAGTGAATGTGATGCATAGAATATACAGAATGAGCATAACAGCACTAGCTTTTTTGAGAAAAATTGTCCAGTAACATTCATGATTCAGATAGGTCTTCACACTTTTGGCATTTAGCATCTGAGATCTGTTTAACATGATATCAACTTTGTAACATGGCTACTCTTCCTGAAAACCTCTGTGGAAATTATCTCCTCAGAGGACATGGACTTACAAATTTCTCCAATAAACCAGATGACTAAAATATTGGAAAATGAGGAATTTTATGTGAAAATCAAGACATTACAAAACAGATAGCAAAACAAGATCTAACTTTCTGTGGAGTGTGACCAATCATTATTACATCCCTTAGGAGCAAAGCCTGAATTAATTTGAAGTCTACAAACAACAGTCATGCAGTAACTTTGAACAAATGTGTACATAAACATAATTTAATGTGCTTATGCAGGGTTAGAAATTAAGAAATATTTCCACTTCCCTTGGGAACTTGTAGCCTAGAAAAGTTACTAAACCCGAGATATACTAATGGTCTCCCATAAGTATTGTTTGGAACCAGATGACCGACAATTGTACAGGGCTCTTGATGGGAAATTTTATCTAGGGGTCAGTGACCCACGGCTAAATTCTTTGGG
This sequence comes from Symmetromphalus regularis, assembly GCA_032355785.1. NCBI lineage: Eukaryota > Metazoa > Mollusca > Gastropoda > Neomphalida > Neomphalidae > Symmetromphalus > Symmetromphalus regularis. The sequence continues at coordinate 24,786 of JAULBS010103521.1, forward strand.
AGTCACTTGTAGAAAACTGAGTCATGAGCTTAATTTTACATATTTTTCAGTGTCATTTGAATGTTTTAACTTGTTTTCTGTTTTCTTTGCAAATTTGTTTCAACAATCTGAGACCAAATGTCCTTTTTTCTTTCTACACAATTTAAAAAAAAAGAAAAAAAAAGTCTTAACAAGACAATTGTGTGCATTACTATGACTCAACTCCTTGCCACTGCACTTCAAATTAAAGGTTTCACACATATTGACTCGATCTATCGAGTCATAGAAAGCCCTGATTATACAACGTCTGTGGCCCATTATGAGAAGACAAACCTTCACTATAAAGCTGTTCAAGAGACACACATATCCATAAATAATCAAATCATATAATTGAACTTTCTATGAAGATATTTTAAAGAGAAATATTCTACCCCATGGTTAGCTTAACAATGCTTTGAACAATTGGGCCCTGATGTTCTGTACGATCTACAATATAAACTCACCCAAGTCAATCTTGTTTCATCAAATTATTATTTATAAATAAAAGATTTTCCCTATCCTTTAAGACTTTTCTGTTACAGACAGCAAGGTATTCTTTAAAATCAGAGAAAATAATGCAGAAGACTCAAATGTTATTAACTTTATTAAATGATAAAATTTACATTAAGGTCCTTTGTTAATGGAGTAAAACTAAAATGACATTAAGGGATGAATTATAAAAATCGGACTTATGGTATGGAGTACTGAACCTGTGCATAATTTCTGCTTTCAAAACTCAACGTTTCTTTGGAACAGTAATTAAAAAAAAAATTTAACTTGCAAAATTAAATACAGTTGTCTTGCGTCAATATTTTTCTTTGAAAGTTATTTTCATAAAATGCTATGGCATCCATGATCTAACATTTCTTCGTCTGCTCTTACTAAACCAGGTATGTTAGGCTACTGCAGCTTTTGCAGCCTTTAAACATTCATCAGCTAGCTTATACTCTTCAGAATCCTTTAAGTCTGCTTCCTTTTCCTGAGAAAGAAAAAAATATAAAAATAAATAAGTGACTCTTTTAAAAATCAGCTATCTTTATTTATAAATTATTACTATTATTACAATATTTGATTTGTTTAATGACTTCCTTCTCCTAGGAAAGTAAAAAGTAAAACATATGGACAAAATAGAAAAAAAATTATTTCCTGAGAAAATGGGAAAATTTCTATCCCTGACATATTAAATTTTTTATGATGGCTGTACATTGCTGCCCAAGAACAAATTAATGATAACTTTTTATTACAACACTGGCGACTGTTACTGCTACTTTTTCTGGATGGTAAAGTTTGTTTTATTTAACCATGCTTATAAAGTACACTGATTTTTATCTTATCATCGGCTATTGGACGTCAATCATATGATCATTGTGACATTTATTTAGATGAAACCCACTGCCGCCACATAGGCTTCTCTTTCTGATAAGCAGCAAGTTTTTTTTTTATATGCACCATCCCACAGACAGGACACCACATACTATGGCCTTTGATGAACCAGTAGTGGACCACTGGTTGGAACATGAAAATAACCCAAATGGAAAATGGGTCCACTGAGAAGGATATATTCAACGACAGACTGGTTCACAGGCTGACACGCTACCATTGGAACTACATCCAGCTCCCCTTTTTGAGGATGGATGAGGTGACTTATGTTGTTAAGCTGGTAGGTTACTTCATAGTTTTTATTTTATTTCTATATCTCATACATACCAATAATGTCTGCAGCTCAGAACTTGCTGTATTTAGTCTTCTCATTGTATCTGGAATCATCATTTTTGACTCTTCGGCCACTTCAGTCTGAAAATGAAAAACAGACTTAAATAATAAAAACATAAAATTTTGGTAAATATATGTCACAGTGATCAACAAACTTTTAAATGATTAAAAAAAAAAGTATGGAATAAAATTAAAATATAAACAAACTACCTTAACACTTATTCCCTCCACCTACTATACATCTTAAACAAGTCGAGAACAAAAGAAAGCAATATGTTATAGTGGTGATGTATCGCTGATGACATAAGTAAGTTGTTCACATGACAACTATTTAATTTTTGTTTACCAAAAACAGATAACAACAAACAAAGGGACAGAGCAATGCCTTAATAACCGCAGGTATCATTTATATTTTTATTTCATGGTTACAGTTATGTAACTATTATTTTCCTTATGGAGTTTCTGTGGTGCCTCGTTTAAATCACTGGATTAAAAACAATGTAGAAACCTGTTTTTTTATGTCGTGTTCATCTTTGCCATCAGCTTTCATCTGTTCAACTTTATCTGCAAGTTTTTGTGCTTCTTGCTCATACATGGACTTTTCTTTAGTCAACCTGTAACATACAAAATCTATATTAAATGTAAGGTTCCCATCATTGTATTTTTTGGTTGACATTTAAAAATAAAATTATAAATTTGAATTACTTCCCTTTATTGTAATATCAACACACTAAAAAGCAAATTTTATCCATAAACAGTATGGATTTTTGCAAATTGCATGGGCTTACAACCATACAAAGTAATCCTAACAGATATTTATGATTTTGCCGAAAATAAAATTATCACATCCGCCATGAAAGATTTTGACTGCTATGAGATTTACCAGTGTGATCTGCACATGTAGAAACTGTGCTGTTGCTCACGTGGTTATTCCAGACTGCCATTATGAGCATAACACATTTTCAGCTGTTTCTTTCCGAAATTGGATGGAGGACCATGTGGGAAATAAATGAACTGTGTCTGAACAAGTTGTATTTTGTTATTATTTAATTATATACCAAAATTGTGTTTTGTAATCGTGTAATTTGTAAGGATTTTTTGCAAATTTTACGGATTTGTCATGGTCTTACAGATATCAGTTGTCCCAGGTTGACACCTCTGCACATATTGCCTTTATCTCATATATCATTGGATCTCAGAATAATTGCAACAGTATGTCCAGTAACTAATAAGAGGTATAATCTTAAAAAAGCACCAAATGTCACAACATAACATGAATATGCTTTGTGATTTCTTGCCTGTTCAAATGGGAAATAAAACTTTCCATAGAGAATATTTTCTAATAGTATTTGAACATGTTGATTTGAACTGGTTGCTTAAATTGTATTTATAACACCATTATGGTTGAAATGGTGTTTATGAGCAGTTTCAGTGGGCATAAACAATCAACAACAAAATATAACAATTTTAAATGTCATAGATATCCCACTGTGTATATGCTTAACAGATCCCAACCCCCACCAAAACAGGGCACCCAAAGCTCCCCACAAAAGCAGGGCACCCAAAGCTCCCCACCAAAACAGGGCACCCAAAGATATTATTGTGCTTGGATTTGATTTGGGGGGTGGGGGAGGAGGTGTCATTAAACAAATATTAAATAAAGAAAGTAATTTCATGTAAAATTTTGGTGTGTAAAATCATTTACAAATTCTTGATTTTACTAAGAAAAAAATATTTTATTTTTTATTTTTTTACCTTACATAATGGAAGATATATAACAACTTCATAAAAGTGACAATACAGCATAAGTTATCCCCTTTAATAGGGCTGAGAATGGCTTATGAAAAAAACAGCTTAATTTTTTTTAAAATTAAAACATAGGTCAGAGACCATGGTTAAAGGGCATATTTTATGGAAAAATAACAAGAATGTGCACTTTGTTTCATTTGGATTTTTTTAGGATAAAAAACTAATAAAAAATGAAATATTTTGTGAGGATGTGAAGCGACCGATCCGAGAGAGGATTTGCGAGGGGGCAGTACCAAAGGTAGGAACTTTTTCTGAAATAGAGAGGGAAATGTTATATTCTGGTGAACTTTGCGGGTCCTTTTCCTCTAACTAATTCCACTTAAATTTGTTTTTGCCTGTCTTATTAATTTATTTTATGTCATCCACATCCCTGTCGCCGAATTCCATTCAAACAAATTGTCTCTAACATAACTTTTACGAGTTATGGTCATGCTATGGATGAGAAGCTTATGGGTGCAACCATGTTGGATTTCACATGACTGCTCTAGACCAATAAAAGCCCCGAGATCCTCTGTGCTTCTTAATTTTCTGTAGAACGTCAGATATGGCCAAAATGATCTGCGAGAAACTGAAGCAAAGCATGAGCGTTTACAGAATAAAGAGTTCCAATAGCTCACTTGTTTTTCACAAGAGCCGTTTCAAAAGTATTCTTTTACTTTCCGGAAAACGTTGCTGCCTGAGATTGGACTCTTTTTCGTTGCTTAGAAGAGAAATAGGCCCAAAAACATGGACTTCAACACCCTCAAAATTATCTCATAGGATTTAGGCAATTCACAAGATTGATCCTGGAGAGATAAAATCCACGGGTCTGCGGACAATTCTCACCCCTGCTTTAAGTGTCATAAAAAGGAATGTGATGTGTGCAGTTATACTTCGCATCACCAGAAGTGGAACATCAAAACACCAGTGTTTTTCAGTTGAAAAATAAGTACCAAAATGACAAACAACTGCCTTTCAAACTTAAATTGCAACGTGTACATGATACAGAAAAGCATTTCACTTTTGGATTATATATGGTTGCTACGGGAACAAAAATCTTAACTGAAAGGTGCAAAAACAAATGGCTAAAAATGCATTAAAAACATTTTCATCATACAAAATTTAATATTCAGTATATCTTCTTGAAATTTTGTACAAAAATTTGACCTTTCGTTTTATTTCCAAAACCATTTTCCTTTTTGTTTTACAATCCCAAGAAGAAAAGTTATTGTTAAAAACGTGATGCGAAGACTTCGCCAAAGTATAGTTTGTCAAGCCAAACTTCATATCGTCAATTATCGTCTCATTACATTTAGCTATGAATAATGAGTATCATGTTTTTTAAAAAATATATTATTTATTTATTTTTATTTTTTAAGTCATGACATGAGTCTATGAGATAATGACTCAGATGAGTAGGTAACTCTTCAAAACATTTATGGACATGCCAAGCCCAAGGGACTGCCAAGTGAAAAAAAAAAAAATTCCAGATATTGTACGGTTTAAAATGCAAACCTTTTAACAACACCAGTCTTAATTTTGATATTTCGTATTCTTGGGTCAACTGCTGGTCCCATGTTTGTGTACAGTGACCGTTTACAAGTTACAGGGCAACAAATGACACAAACTCAAAAAACACCGAAAGGAAGCGGAATTCAGATGCTGTCTAGATAGACAAATTTTCAGTAAACGTAATTGTAAACGAGACTACTGTTACTATGGTGGGCGTTTCCACTTTGCATTTTGTTGTTAATGTAAAACAAGCATTTTCAACGACATGACCCTAATTGCGTCGTTCATTAGTTTAATCTTCAGTTATATTAGTCAGCCAGTGTACCAACTGCGTATACAATGTCAAGAGAAATAACAATAAGATCTTGGACGTCATCGGATAAAAGCGGAACATGGGAAGTTTTGAAAGAAGCAAGTTACAGCAATGTCTTCCCATCATTTTCACTCGTAGTAAATCGAAAAGCATCCTGGAGATTGGTCTTTGTTTGTTCCAGTATTTGTTTGGTTTATTACCAATCGATTTTCATCTTGATGTTATTTCTGTGTATCTACTTCAGTGTGGTGTTCATTTTAACTTACTTAGCAACACTATTCTATTTGTATGGTCCACCTCTGTCCGATATGCAAGATGTTTATAAAAGCTATTTAAATCCAAATGAAGACAGCCATTTCTGGGTTGCAGAATGTGATGGTGAAATTGCTGGAACAATTGCTATAGTGAAGAAAAATTATTTGTGTGGTCAAAAGCCAAGAAAAATTGCATGGCTGAGGCGAATGGCTGTTAAAAAGAAGTTTCGCCGGCTTGGTATTGCAAAGAAATTGGTAGAAAAAACTATTGAGTTTTGTAATAATCACAATTATAATGTAATTGAATTAATTACAACTGAAGTTCATAAGCCAGCAAGAAAACTTTACAAAAGCATGGGGTTCATTGAAGTTAATTTTCAACCATATCAGTATTTGAATGGCTTGATAAAAATATGGACATATGAATTTGTATACATACTTTGAAAGATGTATTATCATAATTTATACAATTTGTGAGTGAATGAAAGTACATTTCAGTGACATAGGAGAGATTTTCAAAGTTTGGGGGGGGGTGTCTAATTTTTATGGGTGTATGAAATATACTCTTCAAAAAAAGAAATGCTAAAGGGATAGTTTTGTTAATAAAAATCAAAACAGGTAATACGGGATTACAAAATTAATTAATATTGTATCAAGCACATTTCCAAACTCACAATGACTAAACCACAGCCACGTGAAAATGCAGGTGGAAAACGTGTACAAACAAAAAAATACAACCACGTGCAATGCTTTGAATCAATAGATGTGCATGTTCTGCACATGCATCATGTACATCCACAGTACAAAAGTTCTTGGTTTTCGATTACCTGACATCTGTATTAAGCCGATTGTATCACCTAAAGATATGCCAAGACTGAGTGTAGCACAAAGGAATACCATCATCAGCCGCTTGGAAGCAGGCCAATCCAGGATGGCCATTGCCATGGCGTTTAAAGCGTCCCTAAGCACCGTCTCAAGACAGGCACCCATACCAACAACATGGATCAACACGTGACCTACCCAGATCCGGTAGACCCTGTTTGACTATGACTGGCCAGGACCGTTACCTCTATGTACGCCACCTATGACATACGATAAAGGACTACTACTGCAACCTCCACCACATCGATGATGCTGGGATTGCGTAGGATATCGGACTAGACCGCACGCAATTGCATATGTGTGGCAGGCATTAGAGTTATTGAGTGCAGGTGACCTTGACCTTGATTCCCTGACCTGTCACAGCAGTAATAGAGACTAGAGGTGCCATTGACTGATTATTCCAAATTTGAACTTTCTCGATCTTGCGGTTAATGAATTAAATTAATCTTCACAATGTCTGAAATATAGCATTTCTTTTTTTGAAGAGCATATGTTGTGCAAAACCGCATTCTCCACAGACACAGTGCCCCACAAGGAAATTAAAAAAAATATTAACTCCTTTTATGGTGATTTTGACATGTTTTCGACTTATTACCTGAGGCATTTTAAATCATATTTAAAAACTGGTGGAAAATGTGGGGATGGCCTGCATTTATAAATGTAAGTTATCTTAATTTATACAATTTGAAACTGAAAACAAACTTAATAGCAATATTTCACAGTATATATATTTATTATTCAAACATGTTTACATTACAACTGTAAATGATTATGACTAAATAAATTTGGATACACATGTTGTTGGTATTGTGTGTGCTGCTAGGCATTAATGTCCTACATAACAAAAACTGTGTTTCAAGGTGACAATTTTAAATTGTGGACCTTACAAAATGAAGTGACAAAGGAGAAATACCTACAAACTGATTGCACTGTCAAATAAAAAATATAAAAGCACACGAAATCGTATTAATGGAAAGCACCCTTTAACAAGACCCAAGCACATTGTTTATTTAATATCTATTATTGGTATTAGGTGTCAAACATGCACAGGGTTTGCAGCTCATGGTTTTCGGAGGAAACTACCTACTGCCACATATGCTACACTTTCTAAGGAACAGCAAGAGATCTTTTATATATATGGACTTTACCACTGACTGGATCTGCTCATAGGAATAGACATAACACATTCTATATCAGCTGTAGCGCATTTTCCAGGTGTAAAAATTTAAACTTTTTATAATGACCATTTCAGGGAAGAAATAAGATAACTAATTTTTTTTACCTTTTGTAGATAATTTGGCAGATTTGACTATAGTGGAGTATTTGTGGAATATGTATGTATGTTTTCTTGGGTGAAGTCTAAAAGATGTTGAAGTAAAATAAAATAAATTAGAAAGTTACAAATTGCAATTAATATAGTTCGTGTGGTACTGGGTATGCAGCATATCATCTTCAGACATGATACAAGGTCAAAACTGGCTGAAATGCTTGTCAAGCTATAATGTCTGCTGGTTCAAAAATAGAACTATTAATCTTTTGGGTTAGCAGATAAAAAGATTTGCCTGCTGAAGATGTTAGGTGGAAAAACTGGTTGGGACAGCAATGTTTTGACCTCTTTGTTATAATAGTGAACACATGCAAATGTCTTTGTGTGCAGAACTTTACTGTACACACAAGTTGGTAGGGTCATTCTTTATAGCATTTTTGACCCACCCTTTAGTTGACAAACTTAATAGAATGGAACTGTAGTTTTGCCCTCCTTTGATTTATGAATTGTATACATTTATTGTGAATTTAGATTGCTCTACCCATTTGGAATTAAATATGCTGTTTATCTACTTAAAGATTAGTCAGCTAAAATGAATTGTATGCTTTATCTATTGTGAGAATTTGACCAATGATCGAACTAACAAGTGAGATTTTATTGGTTTGTGCAATATTGTGAAATTGAGTGGTTTTTGATGGCGCTTATATAGAATCCTAAAACTGACCCTAACCCAACCCTAAAACTCATCCCAATCCCACACCCTAACTCTAACCCTATGCTGGAACAAATGTAAATCTTGCCAAACTTTTGATGTCATTCATTAATTTCTCTCATCAGAGAATGATCAAAATTATGTGGCACAAAAACAAGTGTTGGTTAAAGGTTCTTGTTTGGAGAAATGTTAATTCACTATAAAGTTGACATTGTTCGGTGAAAGTTTGGGAAGACAGTCACTGTTGACCGGGACCCATCTAAGTGTCTTACTTAACATAGTCCATTAATAAAGAGTTCCGTTTTCAGTAATTAACATAAACTACAGCAATACAGGTTCACATTATTTTACAAGTGAAACATGCACAATGGCTGTATGTTGATCTATTGACCCAGTCTTTATACCATATTTGTTATAATTAGTATAAAACTGGAACCATTGTGGATGTGCATATTATGACATACGGATGTGCAAAAAAAAAAGAAAAAGAGACATCACATGGAGTGTAGGTTTAAAGTTACATAGCTAAAAATGTTAGTGGTCAACATACATTTTGTAGCTGAATGATTACCATCTAATTATACTTTTTAAAAATGCTATTCCTATGCCTCTAGATATTGTGGTAAATTGTATATGTTGTGACATAGAAACAACACTGAAATGCATACAAAAACCTATGGTAGTGTGCAGCCTTCAGATGTGTTGTTCTTTGGTTCATGTTAACAAGAAATTCACTTGAATGTTGATCATTACTGGAATATATTTTAAGATTTCCTTGATTTTGGAAGAATTGGTAACAATACTGGAATCAGGAGAAATTATCAGAGAAGTTGTATAGCCACCTTTAGAAACCATTTGACTTAAAACAACAATTTTATGCTTTTAAGATTATTCTTTAGTATTTTTGTAAGCTAAAGTTTTTTTTAAAAAGATATAATATTTTGAATGACATTTTGTAATTATATTTTAATGTTGTTTAATTACATAAATATTTGACTCATCTGGCCTTGTGTTGTAATTTTGTTTTACCACCATTTGGATAATGATTAATCTAATTACCAACTTGTCACTTTAACGGTGGTGTTGTGGCCTCCGTGGCGCAGTGTTTTAAGCTGTCAGTCTCACGGCTGGTAGGTACTGGGATAAAATCTCAGTTGAGGCATGGGATTTTTAATCTCGATACCAGCTCCAACCCAGAGTGAGTTCTCTGCAAAGGCTCAGTGGGTAGGTGTAAGCCACTTACACTGACCAGTGGTCCACTAGAGGTTTATCAAAGGCCGTGGTATGTGCTGTCCTGTCTGTGGGAAAGCATTTATAAAAGATCACTTGCTGATAATCAGAGAGGTGCCTATGTGGTAGCAGGTTTCCTCTAAAGACCATTTGTCACAGAATATATGTCAGATACCTTGCAGCCACCAAATAAACAACATACTGGGGTGTCATTAAACAAAAAAATCCTTTCCTTTTTACCAGTGGTGTATTCGGTGCAGAAAAAACAATCTGACAAAATAAACCCAATTCTTATATTTGTTCAGTTTATTATGAAATATATTTGCATACATGTCAAGATTGCTGAAGATCTGAAACAAATTTGTATTTATTTATTCTGTATTATATTAAATAACAATTTCACACACATTAAATCAGTAAAAGGATGAGAAAAAAAGTACCTGTACAAATGTTTGCAATATAAAATGCATGTCTTAATATGTGTGCTTCAAACAACTTAAGTCATTCTAATACAGTTTGACAGATTTTAAGACAGACATGTTCTTTTAACTTGTTCTACATCAGACTGATAATCGAAATAAATTATAATGACCTAAATAAAAAAATAACATTACCAAATAAACAATGTATTAACAAAATAAAGACCACAATAAAATAAATAGAACCTAACATGGAAATTAGAGGGAGATGAGAAATTTCAATTCTGAAATTATCTTTAAACAATGTTTTTTACAACTTTTACCTTCGTAGTTGCAATTTCACTGTTTTTCCCATTTTTATTATTTTTCTCCAGCTTCCAAATAAAAATTAAATTATTCAGTATTAATTTATAAGATGAAAAGTCTTATAATGAGATCATCATTGTATACATTATATTAAAAACTAATCAGCAAGCATCTGCTAGCCACACAGGTGCAGATGCAGGATTTCAGAAAGGGGTGGCTGTCCAAATGTGATGGGTGAATAGGATGAGAGAGAAAAAAAATTCAGGTTCTAATAGGAAAAATATTTTTAAAAAATCTAGAAAGTGGGGTCATGTACCAACTACTAATGACCAAATATATGCTTCTCAAAACAATTTATAGGGCATATTATATTTTTATTGACATTTTCAGAAAGTGTTTTATGAAATTTCTGGACTTAAAATAAATGATATAGATTGAATTTGATGCAAAGAATGCAAAGGCCCATAAAATCTTGTGTTGATTAGTTCTATCAAAAGCAAAATATTATAATTTGAGGACAAATTCAGTTGTCCAATATGTGCTGATTAGGTGGGTAATGCTTCACATAATTCATGATCCACATGTTTACATTTCATTTTCTATATGCACAATTCTGCAGTAAATAATGGTTGTGTTCATGTACCATTTACATTTTAATTTTGAATATTTAACTTAAAACTGAACATTAAAAAGCAAAGTGGGAGATGCACAGTGTGACTGTAAAAAAGACAAAGTGAAAAAAATACTGCCCATCATCTAAGTGAATTATAAGATAAATGCAACCTATATAATTTGTTTGTGATAACAAATTATCTTTATTAGAATTCATGGCCCTTAAATTGTTTTGAGTAGTATACATTGTATTTTAGGATATTTAAATTCAAAATAACAATTACAGGTAAGCTTTTGGAAATAACATGCATCAGTTTTGAAATAAATAAATGTGAAATTGTCTGCTTGGGAAAAGAGTGAATTTATATATAAACTGAAAATAAGACCAGATAATATATTAATTGGTGCACAAAAGCCATGGATTGTAAAGGATCTAACTATTTTCATGTGGAACTTTCTTAATTTATCAAATAGGCTGAGCCAAATGAACTGCAATGCTTGACAAACTCATTTAAGCTGAACAGCATTATTACGTATGTTCAAATACCACACTAAAATGATGAACTTTGTAGATTTACTGATAAACATAAAATGTTCATCTCTTGGAAAAAGTCTTTGCCACTCATAAAATCTTGGCTCTACCTTTCTGTAATGGCTACGATGGGTATATAACCGATTTAAATTTCATTGAACCATTTATCAAGAGTAAACAAAATTGATTTACATTTCACTGAATAATAATGCCTAATAGAGTTTTGCTAAGTCTACAAACTGGATAAATGGAAATAACCACGGAATGTGCATGTTTTACGTAGTGAACATCCTTTGTACAACACTATTACACAAATAAGTTTTGGGGGCTTTGTTATTTAGGATATGCTTGCTCTAGGTATTGTATAACATTTCTTCTCGTCTTAACATCACAAGGACTTGTTTTACAAAAAACATTTTGATTACAATTGAGATTTGTGATCGCAAAAGAAAAGATTATTAAATAAGAAGTCAATTTGAGCTTTTTTTGGTTATTACATCAGAGATAAAGTCCAAGATTTGCTCAATGTACTTTATATACTGTCTGTTCTTTGTGGGATTAGCAGTTTATTTAAAAGATGTTAGATATCAGCTGAAGTAACAAATAAAGTTAATCATCAGATATATTCAGTGACTGAAATAATCCAAAATATACACAAATTAAACATTAATAAATACTAAATTATAAATAAACTTGGGATAACATTAAAAGGTTCTTTTTGTTTGTTTTTTGTTTAATGACAGATGAGGATGTGCTTAAAAATACCTTTGTTGTCAATCAAAAAGAGTTGCCAACGTGGCAGCAAAGACTTTCTTCAATGGGCCATGTGTCAAAACAATGTTCCTTTTTTCATAATTGAGTTAAAAAGAAATTACAGTACTGATTACATCTTGTTATAATAGCAAAATAAACACACATTACAAGCATACATAACATTATAAAACCAAAGACAACAAAAAAAAAAGAATACAAAGAAAGTACATTTCAACTTTTGTTTTTTTACAATTTAAAAAAAAAAAAAAAAAATTTGTCACAGAAGAAATTAATGTTTCAATCTTGTAATAGCTATGCAAAATAAATTCATTTCAAACGTAATTTCTTTTAATTTCAGCCTGGTTGATACAACCACAAATAACAATCCATGGCTAAAACTGGTTATTCACAAATGCATACAATATCTAACCAGACTACAAATCATTTCTAACAATCACAATAAATAGTGCAGTAACTAAACTATGTATTAATATCGGACCCGCCACAAGTAAAAAACTGTGAACCCGAGTCACTGAAATTTAACAATGGGATTAGTACCCATATGACAAATATTCGATAAAAAAAACAATATTTAAAAACTGTGTCCTTATGTAAATCGAAACATTAGTCTCTAAGATGGCTACATGAACCTTCATACAGTTTACTTAAGGACTCTCTGTTATATCTTTTAGGTTTATCGGGGTATGAAAGGAAAAAAAACCCACATGATCTGTGTGAATTGGCAAATATATATATATATATAACCATCATTGATAGCATTCATATTGCAAATTACTGAGGATGATGATATCATATGTATGAAAATGATGCTATTTATGAAGTACCAAAAGACAGACTTATCCTGGCCTTGAGTACTCACGGAAACCCTAATTATATATGTAGGAAAATGATGCTATTTGTGAAGTAACAAAAGACAAGACTTATCCTGGTATATATGTATGAAAATAATGAAGCTATTTTATATTTATGACAACATAAAAGATGATTAAACATTTGGCTTGAGCTGTTCAAATACTAATTAGTTTAACCAATAGTTAAGAGACATGTTAAAATCTATTATCAGTGATTCTTATAAAGCTCTTTTATAACTATGCAAAAACTGATAAAAGAATTTCAGATAAAATTGAGAAATATTACTCTCTCCTTATTGAAAAAACATTGCTTAATCTCAACAAAAAACATAAGTAGATAACAAATATAATTATGATAAAAAATAAATAATTATAATATTACCGATATATACATTGTGTTATTTTATTTGTTAATAATTATGACTGTCAGGTAATGTAACTGTAGGGATTGAAATTTGTTATTCGAGGGGAACAGGAATATCTTTAGGTGGCTTTGAAATTAGGACACACTAGGAACACAACGGCAAAGTAAACATTCTTGGACGGAATACAATAAGACCCTCATGCAGTATGATCCACAAAAGCCACTTATCCAACTGGGTAAGAGAGACAGAGAGAAACTATATTCAATTATGAAATTGCACAATTTTACCACACAACAACATTATGCTATTTTCATCCAACAATGATATATGCGGATACATTCAGACCATCAAATTATGAATATTCAAATCAAATAGTAAGATCAGATTTTATCAACTGCTTTTAGAATACATTTTTGTGGAAGTTAAGAAAAAAATGCTAATAAAATATTTCTTATTGCTATGATTAGATATTGGAGTATAGACTAGTCATAATTTGTGATAAAGTTAGATGTATTTATTTATATGCTTGTATCCAATTAAGGTTTAAGCACACTGTCCTGGACACTCAACTCGCCTTCCTATGCTGTCTGTCCAGGACAGAGGTTAGTAGTAGTAGAGGATATGAAACCTGCTGCCACTCCACAAATGTGACTATTCTAACCAATAAACAGAAAGGAATCTTTTATATGCACTATCTCACAGACAGGATACTACAAACCACAGCCTTTAATAAAACAGTTGTGGACCACTGACTGATTACTGGTTAACATGATTAGTTTGTTTTAAATAAACAAAAAGACAAACAGAAAGCTAGACATCATACTCAATTAAATCCTTCAATAAGCTTTTATGTAGATGACCCTGACTTTATTACATTTGAATGACCTTCAACTATCTTTCAAGTAGTTTGTTAAAAAAATAAATAAATAAAACTATAGCCTTTAATATGTTTTTGTTTGGTTTACAGAAAAAACGAGAAATTTATAACAGCCTGTGGCAAATCTAGAAAATCCATTTGGGTGTGGGAGCCTAAAGAATCCTTGGATTCTTTAATGTTAAAGAAAATAAATAATAATAAAAATTATAATTGTTTTTAAATTGCAAATTTTAGGGAGGCCCAGGCCCCCACTAGATCTGCCACTGACCACCTACAATAAGGGGAGGGATTACCTATTTTGTGACATGTGATTACTTGTGATTCAGGATATCACATCAAAAATTTGAATCAATAAGTTCTTGTAAAACTGTAAAAACAAAATCTTCATCAAACAAGTTCGCACTCAGGTGGTGCAGCCCTGCCTATAAATATCTAAAGATACTGTTAAAACTTAATAGTTGTAGCCTACTTGGTTAAACCAGAGTGTTTTTGATGGAATTGACAATGAGGACCAATGTCAAAAATGCATGGCTATTTTCAGCACATCCAAGTATTTCATTAAATTACATTTACTATTTTATGATCAACTGTACTGTAACACTCTTTGCAATAATACCAGTAGACAAAATCTCATTTTACAACACACATATATACATGTATTTATCTATGACTGTTAAATAAGGTATAAATTATCTGTAACTAGTAACTGAAAATAAGTCTTCCCTCCTCTTATGGTAGCTATAAACATATAACACCAATGAGGTATATCAGAATATCTTTAACTGTAGTGAATATAGCTAGAACAAAAATGTTTTCCAGTTTTGAAAACTATATGCAAGGCACAAAATAACCGGTGTCGCATCGCAATTTGCGATGGAAAAAACCTGAATTGCGAGTCAAAATTATCTGTTCAAAGCAAAATCTGAAATACCACTTTTTCTCTGAACCAGTGCTACCTGATACACATCTGTAGATATCAAAGCATCTCACATGTATAATTCCGATGTATAATCCGATGATGCCAATGAATTGATGACACTGCACAGTTAGAGTTCAGTAATGTACTCTCACAAAGCTTTCTAGAAGTAGCCAGCGAATTGTTGAAAATTATTGCTACACATTTTACCAAAATTGCTAATCATTTTTTAACATTGGTTAGCAATTTGCAAGTTAAGTGAAAAAAAAAATGTTGTGCCTTGATATGTAATTAAAAAACCTCTATCTTTTATCAAAATTATTTAAGTTATTTTAGGTTGAGCACTTGTCAGACAGTCATTTTTTTGAATTCCTGATCAAAAGTACAAAACTCTACATATCAATCACGTTCCATCAAAATTCATTAACACTATGATGGTGGCCATCTTGGACAGTGATTCCAACTAATGCCGAATAGTTTATCAAATCAATTATTGATGGCTATATGGATATTGTATCACACAAGCATTGAAGCAAAAATTAATAAGTGAGCTATATTCCTCCTGAATAGTCAATCAGGTGGTTATGGATTTCACGGCACTCTGCCTTTGTCATTTTATATCCCTTCCAAAACATACGCCATGCTCTGCTTCGATTATAATGCTTCACTTTTATTAGGGCCATCACAACTGCCTGTAAATAGAAGACAAAATATTTGAGAACTATATCTTTAACAACCTCTACATTTCAGAAAATTGCCTCAGGTTCTGCCAAAATAAAATGGGTAAAATCAATTTGCTTCAGCTAAATTACACCTTATTTTGAAGCAAAATAATTTATATTTTAAAAACTATTTTACTTTAACATATACATTCAGATGCTTTTTAAGTAATTTAATGTTAATAAATGTTTTATTGCCATTAGATAGAAATGTTTGTTTTGACAGATACGTATATATCCTTTGCACTCTGTAATGGGAAGATGAGGTGTAAAAAAATTATTTAAGCTATTTTAACCCCTTTTTCTGCACATTTAATTGATATATGTGTTTATATAATTTAAAAAAAAATATGTACCTAATATTTATTAAATAAATAAATTATTTATTAAATCTCTGCATATTTACATTAAATATTTCCAACATATATTATTGTTTATTTGGTACATATTTTTAAAATTTATTTTATAAACAAATATATAAATTAAATGTGCAGAAAAAGGGTTAAAATAGCTTAAATATTTTTTTTACACTTGGCACCCCATAGAGGTGTAGGACACAAAATGTTTGTTTTGAAAACACAGAAGATGACTGTAAACACAGTTCACCTGTAAATGCTTTTTTTTTTTTTGTCAAGATTTTCCTCAGATGTACTAAAGATTCACATTGGTAAGAACAGAAATAAACTCTGATAACTCTACATTTTGACCACTGCTTATTTGAATACAGAAAGACCCACTGCCAAATCCAGGGTGCCTCAGATAAAAGTGTATAATATTTTTGACACTATCATATTTAGGTATAAGCTAAACAAGTTATAGCTCAGGGCAAGTTATAGCTTAGGGCCTCACAATATGCAAGGACCTAATAATTTTTTTTTTTTTTTACTTGTAACATTTTATGTGGCTTTTGTGTGTACTGTAGTTTTTAACCTGGGGCCTCCAATCTTTATATATCTTAGGGCTTCATCAAGTCTAAATCCGCCACTGTGCTTACCTCAGGTACCCACACATCCAGCACATAGCTGATATCCACTATCGTATTTCCAGTGATTTCTCTCATCCACTCAACCATCTTGAATGTAATTTCATCTTGCTGTAAATAGATAAAACCTATAAGACTACAGTCTATATTTAAAAAAAAAAAAGACATTGGCTATTGGGAGTCACACATTGTTTAAACATAAAAATATTTTAAATAAATCAGTGTAAAGAGCTGTTATATTTTTTCGTTCCTAATGTATTGAATTTATTTTTATCATAGTATTAATTTTTAAATTGACTTTTTGATTTTTATCATAAAGATGTGTATTCTATTGTTATATATATTTCTATTTCAATTGTATATACAAAAAAATGTATCAGCTCTTTACACTGATTTATTTAAAATATTTTTATGTTTAACCAATGTATGACTCCCAATAGTCAATGTTTATTTTTGTGCTGGGGGGTTAAAATATCAATCAATCAATGTTTTTAGCTTATTTCATATGAATCACAAATATCCTTGGAATAAAAACTTGAAAACCATTTTAACATTATGATGACCTAATACTGCATACAAACAACATGCATGATGAATGTGAAAACACTGCCTTTCACTGAGGAAAAGTTTAAAAAAGTATATTTAAAGCAACTATTCTGAAATGGACTACACTGAAATTAGGCAAGTCATTGTGTTTCAGTATTATCACTAGCAGATACACCACATCAAACAAACATAGTCTGCTTGTCTGTTTCAAACCAGCTTGTATTTAAATGTAACTTTATCAAAACCAGAAATTTGTCAATCCACAAAGAGCAACTTTTAGACATTTATGGTGACAGGGAAAAAATAATATCTAAGAATCAGCCCACCAAGGGGTTTGATCCCTTCATTCAAATTAGCAATCAAAGTATCTCGAGTAAATGCTCTAAAAAACTGATCAAGATTCCGCCCCAATCATAACAAAGAACATCAGATAAATAGAGGATATTATATGAGATATTATATGACTGTCCATGTCAGACGATGTTTACGACACAAGTGCCTAAATTATCATATTTTATAAATGCGATAATTTAGGCATGAGTGTTGTAAACATCAGCTGTCATGGACAAATATAATATTCTGTTTATTACCGTAGAACTGTCCTGTTAAATGAACATTCCAGTCATTGTTTACAAACAGACATTTCCTTAATGTTTCCAATGTTTCCAACATTTCCAATGTTTTTTCATTGATGTCTTGAAAACCAAATCACAACTTGTTTTAAAGTGACGACATATTTATATGCCCATAAGTAAAGAGTACACATGGATCAACAGATATAAATTGAAAAACATGTTAATACTAAAAAAGAAAACACAGTAATTGAATTAATTAGTAACGAGCTAAATTTATTAAGTACTAACCAGGAAATGTCATTTGCAACGAACCAGTCAAGCTTACTGTGGGTCAAGTGACGGAGTCATGACACTGCTACCTGCCGGGTTTTTTTTTATACTGATGTCATACTACGTCTTTTGTGATGTATTTTTGTTTTAATTTCCGTGGAATTTTGTATCAACCAATCAGAAAACAGCCAATCATTAAACGGAAATGCCAGGACATACAATTTTGTTATGACATACGAGGGAAATCGTATGATAAATCTGTCCCTCGTTATGCTGTACCTCGTAGGTAATAATTTAATTTATTAGCCCAGTGGGAACTCATAAGTGGGAAATATTTTCATATTTTCTCAGTGGTTTAACAAGGCATTTCATTTGGCTGTTCTGGCTATTATGACCAATAAGCTTGCTTGCGCTAAATGTGACATCATTATAATTTTTAAAATGCTAATGACGTCACTAAAATTAGAGTACAATGTAACATTATCCATAACATTATAGGATAGCATTTCTCTAAACTGCTGCCGAATTAGAAATTTTAAAGAAAAGAACGATTAAAACTGTATGGGGTAATAAATAGAATATCAAACTTGTTACCATTTATTATCAAATTTATATCCCTTGTGAAATAATTTGTGACAAACGAAAACTATTTCAGTCTGGACATAAATTTGATAACAAATGGCAAGTTGTTTAATATCCTCTTTATAATTTAATTAGTATGTTTACCTGATCTTCATTCTCAATAGGTCCGAAACCCGCATGACGCATTCTATTTCTTTCTCCCTGACTCATTTGATATTTCTGATGTAACTCGCTTTTCCTTTCCTTTTTCAAAATTTCTAACAGATATTTCTACAAATAAAATAACAGTATCTGACAAATATTTACAATAATAACTAGCATTTAAAGATGGTTGTGATAACGAAATACCCATTTTAATAACAAAATTAATAATTTTCCAATAGCTTTTCAATGTGTTAATACAGTACCAAGCTTATGATAGGGATACAAAATATTTCTTGTAATAAACCATTTTTTGTATATCTTTAATGTGTACAACAGATGTTTGGTGGAGACCATACAATTGGAATGTCTCGTAATACCACCTTATTTATATTAGGCCATATAGATTTACCGATTAAATACAAAACAAACAAATGACAAAAACAAATATATAAATATCTTTTATCAGGATGTGGGTCATATATAAAAACAGAAGATTCAAGCTTAATATTAATATTTTAATTTTTTTTGGAAATAAATGTTCACCTTCAGTGAAAGAGGAAGGTATATGGAATTTTGTATACAACATTCAAATGCAAATGGTTTAGAATAGGTAAAATTTAATATTCCTGCATGTTAATATACAAAAGTATACATGACTCAATGGTCATTATCACAAATCAAAGAGTTAATAAGGGGAGATAATGATACCCATTAATATCATTAAACAACATCTGGTTTACCAAGTACAGTAGCCAATTAAAAACAAGTAACATATAATAAAATTCAAACATTATTATGATTAAGTTACCTTCATCTCATCAGATATTATAAATTTCACCATTCCTTGATTTCTTGCTTTTAATTTATCTTTCCTAATTCTGTTAATTAAAAAATAAAATATTTGTTACACAGAAAACAACACATGACATTTATAGTATCACAAAAAGAGTCAATGAATACGTAATGTAATATTTTATTATTTATCTTTAATCTGTAGAACATGGTAGGTCTGGGATTCTTAAGATATGCAAATATGCATTCATTTTGGTATATTTTCTCGCATAAAATGTGCATGGAATACACGTTTATCTGGCACAAAGGTTAAATGAAAAGAAACACCACCTTTTATTACTTTTTTATTTTTATTTTGTTTATTTTCCTGGAACAAATGGCAACACCAGGGATGGGACTAATGTTAACTCTGTTATTGGTTGGCATCTGATAGATCTATTGTGCTCTTTTGTTGTTGGAAATGGTGACACTAATTTTACAATGAATTGAGATACAGACAATAAAGGTGTAATGATACTCTCGAATATCTGGTGCACCGAACAGCAACCTGTATCATAGTTGTATTCGTAACCACGTGAACCGAATACATGAATACGTAATGTAACTGCATACCATGTATGTTTGTTTGGTCAGTCACATTATTTGATTTGAAACTCAATGGCAATTATTTTATATTAGCGCTAAGATGTACCATGTCTTACTATTAAAACTGCGTCATCAATTTTTAGTCTAGAACCCCACCATACTTCCACGTGTGTGAAACTCTGTAAACGTCGAGATCGACTAGTCTCGTTTAAACTTTGGCCTTTTCCACTGCTTTTGTAATAAGATCTATTACAACGTTGGCATTCTCAAACTTTCTCTGGCGTGCCATTTCTAACTAAATAATGTCCAATCTAGCGGGAATCGTGGATGCTCCTGCTAAATTTAAATCAGCAGTATGGAAATATTTCGGTTTTCTAAAATACAGAAGTGGCGAGACAACTTTTGTTAAAGATACAAAATCGATCTAGTTTTTTTTTAAATGGTTGCGATATTGAAGGAATGCAAACCCATTTGGTAAACATCGGTCGATTTCGGTTACCCAGAAAATTCAACTGGTCAAAGATTTCCAAATTTATACTAAATAATACCAGAATGAGTTTTAATCACTTTGTATAATGTTTGGTGAATTTAAAGTGAAATCTATTTTACAAAATGTATTTCAATTCATATTTGGCGAATTGGTGAATAGCTAAGTCCCCATTTTTACTAGTCAGTAAATAAAACTACTGTTTAACTGCAATAGAAAGTATTAAAAATGTTTCAGAAATGAAGTTTATTGAACTTATAAGGTATTCTATCAGTATTCATTCTTGGATTGTTACTTAATTAATTTCATTTCCTAATTGTATCCAATGTAGGATTCAGTATGCAACAAGGGCAGATCCAGTTAAGGGCCAAAGTTATAATAATATATATAATAAAAGTTATAATAATATATATCATTATAAAAGAAATATATTTTTGTTTTCCATGGATCATAAATCTACTTGCAATAGCTTTCTGAATGTTACTGCGTTGCTTTACAAGTGGATCTATGTACCCTGTTTTATTAACTCACCCTCCCATCTAAATTATTTCTGTTGGATTAGCCCATGTGCATGATTGGTATACTTGGTGAAACATGGTTAAGGATATCATTGAAAATATGTGGATGTTTTCTAAATGTCTTCACATGTTGTGCTTTTTAATAGTGGGTCCATGTTGTCTTTTATATTCAAATTAGTCCAAAAAGAGAATCCAGTGAGGTCTTCTTCAGCGCAGCTGGTGATGTTGTAACTGCACAAAGAGCTGCCCTTTTGTGTAAATATGTAGATATTCTAGTGTTTGTAATGGATTGAACATTTGAAAAAGTTCCACATGATCATAAAAAAATGATTAAATTTTATTGTTAAAATACTGACAACAGTAATTTAAAAGCAATTAAAATAAAATGAAACACTGTAAGCTGTATATAACATGTTTTTATCTTATTTAGTAAAATACAATTTAAAATTAAAATTAATTACCTTAATACAACAGAACAACACGTTCTTTGTAATATTAATTCATAACATAAACTATTTTATTTCCTAAAATATAATTTAAAACTAAACTTATTTACAACAACAAAACATACAGACACGTAAGTGTTTCATGTTTATTCATGATCATTTTATGCATGACGGGCTGGAGATAAAAAAATATATATAATAAACATAATGCAAGAGAAATATGCAGTATGTAAATATTCTTTACCCCAGCAGATGTTTTGTATAAAAGAATTTTTTAAAGAATACTTAATTACCATTATTGCATAACAGACCTATGCAAAGGTTATAATTAATATAATCTATTGTTGTTATATACAAAATGCTGTTCAGAAGAGAGAGAAAATAACACTACACTTTTTTTAAAGAAACTAATGGATTAGACAATTTCAATATATTTTAAAAGAATAATGTTCAGTTAATCATGCATTAAACTATTTTCGCTATATTAAACTTAGAGCTTTTTCTTTGTTTGTTTTGTTTATTTTTTGTTTTGTTTTTGCTTAGATGTATTCATGAATAAATAGTCTGATATATGTGATATATAACATATTCGCAACTCTGTGTATTCGTTAAACCTCTAACTGACATGTGCATTTTTGGTATTGGATTTTTTTTTTTTAACTATCCTGCTCTTGATATTTATAAATGTGAGTCACAGGTACTAGAAGTGAGTCAAAATATATGATTCATACATCATCACAAACTCTGTAATATTAACCCAAGAGGACAATATAAAAATATAACAAAATATACACATACTCTAAGAAGAAAGGAGGGAATAAGGAAGAGTGGGAGAGAGCATTAGAGGAGGCAAAAAAGAAACAATCAAGAAAGGAAAGAAGGAAGGAAGGAAGGGAGGAAGGAAGGAAAAAAGAAAGAAAGGAAAAACAAAGAAAGAAAGAAAGAAAGAGAAAGAAAACAAGGAAAGAAACAAAGAAAGAAAGAGAAAGAAAACAAGGAAAGAAACAAAGAAAGAAACATTCAAACAAAGAAAGAAACAAAGAAAAGAAAGAAAGAAAGAAGAAGGAAGCGAGGAAATAAGGAAAGAATGAGAGAGAGAGAGAGAGAACGAACGAACGAAAGAAAGAAAGACAGAAAGAAAGAAAAGAAAAACTACTTACTCAGGCTGTTTAGAAACTCTACTGTTATATCCGGCAATGGTCAGACGTCTTCTCTTCACTGGTGGTGCGTGACAAGTTTGTGGTATGTCACTCTGAACCTCAAGTGACATGTTAAAAGAGGTATTTGTGTCACTTAAGTCTTCACCACCTAAAACAGATGAAATAAATAAAGTATATTAAAATATTTTAGTATTACAAACAATAGCAGCGCATAAAGCAAAATAGAATGAAATTACGAAAATAATTTCTTCTGTGTGTAACGTTTATCAGAGTATGCTAATCCGATATGGCTATGATACAGAGTTCCCAAATTATACACCACGAGATATTAAAAATAAATATTATGTAAAATGCAGATCTATAACAATTAAAGTATCATGTTCCACCCTGTTGAAATATACACTATACCAGACACCAGTTCATAAAACATTTTCCTCAAAGCTTGTTAAAAAACCCTCAAAATAGACATTTTGTTTAATTTCAAAAACCATTCAGCTTTTTGTCTTGTTACATCAAGAAGAAATGTTACTGATGAAATAAGATATGCTATTTGTCATATTGTTTGGTATAGAGGTTAGGCAGAGAAAAGATACTTAGAAATAACGTACCAATATGTAAGGGTATTCACAAAACTTGCTACATCAAAGTGAAGTTAAACTGAGAAAAATAACTTTACACTATATACTACTTACTTCTTAAAACCCTAGCTAACAAAACCCAGAACATCACATAGAAATGGAGGTATAGTACCTCCTGATGCTCGAAATCATGTAATAAAAGGTAAAGTAAAGTTTGTTTTATTTAACGACGCCTCTAGAGCACATTTATTTTTATCTTATCAACGGCTACTGGACGTCATACATATGGTCATTCTGACATATGTCTTAAGAGGAAACTCGCTGCTGCCACATAGGCTACTCCTTCCAATAAGCAGCAAGGGAACTTTTATATGCAGTCCCACAGACAGGACAGCACATACCACAGCCTTTGATAAACCAGTTGTGGACCACTGGTTGGAATGGAAAATAGCC
>JAULBS010103522.1:0-18035 GCA_032355785.1 Symmetromphalus regularis
ATACATTGTATTTGATACAAATTAACGTAACTATTTTCACTTGTAAGTGTATAGACATTGTATTTGATACAAATTAACATAACTATTTTCACTTGAAAGTGTATATATACATTGTATTTGATACAAATTAACGTAACTATTTTCACTTGTAAGTGTATATATACATTGTATTTGATACAAATTAACGTAACTATTTTCACTTGTAAGTGTATATACATTGTATTTGATACAAATTAACGTAACTATTTTCACTTGTAAGTGTATAGACATTGTATTTGATACAAATTAATAAGGGTTTTTTATTGGCAGGATTTTGGTCTCACGCATCTACAGAAAAAGAAAATGTTATCCTGAAAGAGTGGTCTTGAAAATAAGTTGGTAGCGGGATCTAGTTCAATCGGTAACGTGTCTGCCTGTGAATGAGTCGAATCAATCCTTCTCAGTGGACCCATTTGCAGTTTGGGCTATTTTCCGTTCCAGCCAGTGGTCCACAACTGGTTTGCCAAAGGCCGTGGTATGTGCTGTCCTGTCTGTAGGACGATGCATATAAAATATCCCTTGCTGCTTATCAGAAGGACTAGCCTATGCGGCAGTAGCGGCTTTCCTTTAAAAACATATGTCAAAATGACCATGTGTATGACATCCAGTAGCCGATCAAATAAAAATCAATGTGCTCCTAGAGGTGAAACAAACTTTACATTTTTTTTAAAGTGAGTTAAGATCTAATTACAATGAGAGAAAATATAAACTGGTTGGAAAAGTGGATGTGTTCAGATCCCCTAGACACCTTGCATACATTGGCCTATGTATGGTTTGTTAAAATTTGCAAATATACCCTCCAGACTATATGGGTCAATTACAAAATACTTATTTCCTAACAAGATTCATGCCTTCCACCCATGCTTTTTGTGGTTTGCTAAATGTGGAACAGTATTATTATATGCAGGTTATGGATTAACATTGGTAATTATTTAAAATATGTTCACTATTTTAAATGATGTTGAAATACTATTGTATTCTGTGACATAGTGTATGAAAGATCTCAGAAATCTATTTAAAAGGAATAGTCACATGATGGTCTTAAGTACAAGACCAAATTATATTGGAATAATAATTAAAAAAATAGTTCCATTCTGGTATTGGAAACCATTATCATTCTAGTGATAGAGTTCTAATAACTTACACTATATACATGTATAATAATAAAAATAATAATAAAAAAATTAAAATTAAAAATAAAACAAGCAAAAGAAGAAGAAAAAAGGCCAAATTATACTGGAATAATACAAAAAAAAAAATAGTTCCATTTAGGTATTGGAAACCATTATCATTCTGGTGATGAAGTTCTAGTAACTTGCACTATAAATAAAATTTATTTGGAACTTACCGATGCATGGTAGAGATTGTCTTTTCTCTGAAAAGAAATAAAGCAGAAATATTTGCTTTACAAAAGTAATGTTAAAGTTGTTTTTCTAATGATTAAATGATTATTTTTATAATTTTTTTTTTTACAAAGATAGTCATTAAGAAACCAAAACAATTTAAATAATTGTCTGTTGAGACAATAATAGTGTTTTAACGAAGTATCGGTAATATAATATTAGATATACATTCTGGTATATATGCATAATATACATTTGGATAAGTAACAATTAATATAAAACCAACTCTGGTGGCACAATGGTTAAGCTGTCAGACTCAAGGCTGGTAGATACTGAGATCGAATCTCAATCAAGACATGGGATTTTTAATCTCAATACAGGTTCCAACCCCCCGAGTGAGTGCTCCACGAGACTCGGTGCGTAGGTGTACACCACTTGACCAAAGTTAAGAGGAAAACAAATACATCGATCCAGTAACAGAATTTTTAAAAACCATGAAAGTGAAATAATAGAGGCTGTTTTTAACCTCAACATTACTACATCAAGAAAATTATAAATAATTCCAAACTGATCGACACTTAAAAAAAAAACCTGTCTTTAGTAAAAATAAGCAGCATCATCATGTGACAAATAATTTAATTTTTTCCATTTCTAACAATTTCTGTAAAAATAATCCTATCTATAGTCAAATCATGTGTTGTAAATGGATAATTTTATTTTATCCTTTTCTAAACATTATTTTGAAAATAACAACAAAAAATGATATGATAATTTAATTTTTAATTTTTATTTTGTCCAAAGTTTTAAGAGGAAAAAAATACATGGATCAGGAAATAAAATTTAAAAGTTTCAAATTTAATTTATACAAATTATATACTTTACAGATATTCACAAATAATAAATATTAATTCCCTTGAACTTACCTCTAATGGCTGAGACAAAGGTCTGAAATTTAATTTATACAAATCATAGATATAAATAATAAATATTAATTCCCTTGAACTCACCTCTAATGGCAGAGACAGAAAAGACCAGACACACTGCTATAAGAATCTTCATGGTGTCAGTTCTGTAGTCCAGCGTTAAACAGTTCTTTCCCGAAGTGGTCGAGATCTCATACATCATCTCTTTTATTTCATCCCAGTAGTGGAAGGGCGTTGATTGTGTTTGATGTAGTGAACGGGCGTTGACTGTTTCATGGGCATTTCAATATTTAGACGGAAAACTTGTCTTGTTTCTTGGATATGGTGAAATGTACTTGTGATCCTGTATCATTATCTTTGTTTAGACTTAACAAAAACATCACTAATGTGCTGACCTATTTGTTCTGATGGGCAGTTCTGTAAATAGTTTATCTTGTGTGTAAATTAGTAATGGATATCAGGGTGTACAGATCCAAACCACCCAACTCTGTACTTAACAGCTCTGCTTACATGAACTTCAAAACTACCCCCACCTAATAAAATACTTGATTTTTGTTTATGATACAACTATAACATTTATTAATCATCGGCTACGCAATGTCAAACATTTTGTAATTCTGACATAGTCTTCAAAGGAAACCACTACCACCACATAAAATACTCTTCCCAGGCTTTTCATTTATTTGAGAGTAGGAGTTGGAAGCAAGAGAACAGGAGGAGATACTTTAAAGCAATTAGTTTTTTTGTTTTTTAAGGGGAAAGTAGATTGCGCAAGTTTGCAAATAGACCGGTAAATGCTCCGCCTGCCACCTTGTTTTGAAAACACTATCTTCCCCATAAGCAACAAGGAATCTTTTTATCAATTATGTGCTTTCCCACAAACTGGACAGCACATATGGCCTTTATAAAACCAATTGTGGCCACTGGCTGACATGATCAAACTAACCAATGTAAAAATCTAAGATTATTGAACAGTTAAGCCAATTTATTTAATTTTTATTTATTGTTTTTGGTTCTATATCTGTCAACATGCATTTTGGCTGAAATGGAATTTTTTTTTAATTACATTTTGATCCATTTTTATTAAAAATGTTCCACTAACCACTTTAGAATTAATGATATTTACAGAATAGGATGAAAAATGAAAAAGTCATAGCCATTTTCTGTTATCAGTATTTTCAAAATAATGGTCAGGAAGGAAAATTTATTCTTTCCTTACATATGAAGTGAGGGGAACAGAGGAAGGGTTGTGGTGTGGAGGCATATACCCCTAATTTATTTTTGAAAGTCCAAGGTTTTTTAAAAGCCTTTTACAGCTAAAACCTTCAAACTATAATACATCCCCTGTGTACTTCGGTATATTTGTACTAAGACCACATGGCTAAGTGTTACATTGATAGCATAAACAGAAACACTGGAAAAGATTGTTATTTAGGCATTTTCATTTTAATTTTTTTGAAGCAAAAAGTGGGAGGGTGTAATAGTTATTTAGGCATTCCCCCCCCCAACCCCCAAATTTATGCCCTGACTCTGAAGCTAATTTCTGTGTATACTCCTTGTATGACGTTAATGTGGGTGGTCACGCTCAAAGATAAACTTAAAAGTTTCTATGGGTGTGACCACAAATGTACCCGGTAGTCATACTGGTCTTCGTATACAGATGTTTTCTCTTTGAGTAGCATTGGTCATATTTTTATATCTAACATCAATAGGATTAGTTAGTAAACAAACAGACCTAAGAAAGTATACAAAGTGAATTTTGATAACAGCAAAACCTTAAGTTTGTGTTTTGTTCAAAACCCTATGTTATTTTGTTTTGTTTATCTACACAACTAGAGCACAATGATTTACTAATCATCGGGTATTGGATGTCAAACATCTGGTAATTTTGACTTGTAGTTATCACAGAAAATCTGTTATATTTTTCCATTAGCAGCAAAGGATCTTTTATGTGCACATTTCCAAAGATAGGACAGCTCATACCATGGCCATTTATATTCCATATGTGCACATTGATTGGGATGTAAAAACAATCAGAGAAAGTGTCCACCGAGATAGTTCGATTCCAAGTACCTCAGAAGGCTCTACTGATAAAGCTAGATTAGTCCTCAAAAAAACCTGTTTGAAAAACATTTATTGTAAGATTATCTTAATGAGACATCATGGTTTATCAACAGCAGTTCCGTAGGAGCTGGAGGGGCATAGCCCCCCCCTCCCCTTTTATTGCCTGTTTTTATTTCAGGTATAGATTTGCGTTTCCACACTACACTTGTATACACTTAAAAAAGAGCCCCCCCCCTCCCCTGCCAGCTTTTATTTCTTTTATAGATTTGCGGTTCCACACTACTTTCATACACTTAAAAATGAGCCCCTCACCTCCACCCAACTTTGAAAATTTGTCATATGGGCCTGATCAGCAAGATGATTTTTGATCAATGTTTACTTTTGAACTGGGGGTGGGGATCATTAAATAAATAAAAACAGTTGGTGGGGAAGTGCATGTAAAACATCCCTTGCTAATAATGAAAAAATTTAGCCGGTTTTCTCAAACATCGATCAGTCAAAATTACTAAATATCTGATATCAAAAAGTTGATGTGAACTCGTTATGCCACCCTTCCCCCCAAAAAAATCCTATACAAGTAAATAAGCTAAAATGCTTATAAAACTTTAATCCTGTAAATGGTATATATTATTCAAGATTAAAGTTATAATTATGTCAGCATAATAACACGTTAAATATATTTGTACATTAGAACCTTTTAATTTTGTTATAATACATAGCCAACCTTTTAATTTTGTTATAATACATAGCCAACCTTTATTTTATTTTGGGGGTGGGAGTGGGGAAGGAATATGGATCCACTAACATACATTTTGGTGACAATGGAATAAAAAAAATATTTCCATTTTGGCCAATTAAAGAATAATTACCTGATATTAGCAAGACAGGTAATATAATAGCAAACACACGCTCACCCTATTACAAAAAGTCTATATAAACTGATTCAATTGGGAAATTGACTAATTAGACTTTGTTGTTGCCCATTTTTAACCCAAACTCCCACCCCAATTAAACAGGTTTGTCAGATCAGTATTGAAGCTTGAAACCTTCCACATGTCTAATGATGTGAAGATGCTGGACACTAATTTTACAGAAAGATTAAAAATAAAAGAAAGTCATTTTATAATCATGTGCTTCATTGAGATTCTGCACAAGGTGTGACAAAAAGTATGCTAATTTCACTGTGTTGATATACTGTTCCCATTTTGTATTTCTAGGAATATATTGAAAAAGATTAAGATGGACACCATATTTTTTTTTCTTATTCTTTTTATACCCCCCTCATATTTTTTGGTAAACCAAGTGATCATTTTAAAAAACAGATATTATGTTCCTGTTATGAGTCAATGACAATGAACTTAATTCACAAACAAGTAAACACAGAATTCATTAAACTAGGTTTTAATACAGGGATGCATACAGAATTAGCAATAAGCAAAAGCAATGCATACAAACAAAATATTTCAAGATAACATGCAAATGCATTGCAAACTCAATGAAACTTATTAACAGATCCACTTCAGTCGACTCTCGAACATTTAGTCCCTGCTTCACTTGATCAGCATTTCTTAAAACGATTCAGTACTGATGCTGTAAGTTAAGAACATGTGGTAACTTATGAACGAACACTTGGCGACATAAAAGTGAAAAAAAATAATTGACAACTCTTGAGTGTTAAGGCAAAACTTAGCAAGTCATATTTGTTAAATTAAACAAAAAATTCA
The DNA here is from genome assembly GCA_032355785.1 of Symmetromphalus regularis. Lineage (NCBI taxonomy): Eukaryota > Metazoa > Mollusca > Gastropoda > Neomphalida > Neomphalidae > Symmetromphalus > Symmetromphalus regularis. The sequence continues at coordinate 6,094 of JAULBS010103522.1, forward strand.
TGAATTAGAGATTCCAACTGTTACTTGCTAAGTTTTGCTTTAACAAAATTCGACAATCAGGGCATATTTTTTTAACTTCATATGTTTTATAGGTGAGGCCAAATTTAGTAACTCCATAAATGGCATTAACTCAATGTTGACAAAAATGTGACTTGCTAGGTTTTGCCTTTATACTCAAGAACTTTTAACAATATTAAATTGTTCTGTTCAAACATTAGCAGAGCCAGATCAGTTTAATAACTTTCAGTATTGTGCTACTGTGTAATTCTACATGTCTAGTTACTGACTGGGTAAATTCTGTGTATGGTAGAACCAAATTAATTCAACAACTTTCATTTCATTTATAAACAGTTCATGACTGTAAATTATTTTCCCAAATAGCACCAGATAAATTGGTTACCTTTCAATATCATATGATTCAGTCACTTCATTTCACAACTGTTCCCGAACAGGAAAAATTATTTTGGCCAAATAGCACCAAACAAATTTGATAACTTTCAGTATCATACTATTGAGTTATTCCAAATCTCAGTTCCCAAAAGGGCAATTTAAGTGCCCTAAAAGCACCAGAATATCACTAATAAATAATGTTCAATGATCAGGGTTGAGTAAATTCTATTTGTTAACTTTTAGTATGCCAATGGTTTCATGTTCAATTTTTTTGTTTAACTTTGAATACGACTGCTTTAATATTTGGCAATGTGTGTTTTAATCTCGGATAGGTTTTGGACTTCACTTTGAGAGTCCAGGATAGTTTGACAGTTTTTGTTCCTCTTGTAAACAAAATTTAAAGCAGCACTATAAAATGTTGCAGGTATTAGTAACAATTACATTTAGAGCACTACGATTCTCAAGGGGAGGGCACACACCCTCAAACCCCTCCCAAGATCCACCACTACATGATGACTCTCAATTCGTCTCCAAGTCATCCAGCTGCATGCTTTTAGTATTTGAGATTTCAGTTTTGGCATTATCTTGCATTAAGGAAGTACTACAAATCAAAACTGTGTCCAGTTCAGTATCTAGCTGCACGACGTCAGTTTTACATGTGTGACTACCACCCTTGATCAAGGGTGCCATGAGTATTGCAGATAGTGTCCGTCTTTTCAACATCCTGCACGGTTCAGTTTATGAATTTTCTGTGATGTCTTCATCCATGTTAGAATGAGATGGCCTGCTTTTAGTTATTTTACTATTTGTGTCTGTATCAGTAATGTGAGCACTGCTGATGCCGTCAATATTAGGCTGCATGTGTTCAGTTTTTGAATTTTCTGTGACCTCTTCATCGGTTACTGCAGAATCACCAATGTCATCCACGGTGACATGACATGATCTAGTTTCTCTTTTCTGACAATCTGTATTTTCATCTTCACCAGTCAATAAAGCAACATTAATGATCTCCATGTTTGTATGACACAACCTGGTTTCTGTTTTCTGACTAGCTATATTTTCATCTTTATTAGAGATCAGTGCATCACCATTTCTGTCCATGTTAGTCTCACATGCCACAGATTTCGTTTTCTGACCATCTGTGTTATCTGCATCAGGCAATGGGGTACTGCTGATGGTGTCTGTTTTATTCTGACTTGTTCTAGTTTCTAGTTTCACACTGTCCATACTTTCCTCAGAGAAAGGGATGTTAGGCGTATTGCTGATCGTGTCCGTCTTGGTATACAACTGAAGAGGTCGCCGAAAACCTACAAATCAAACACAAAACAGATGAAAATAAGCAATTTAAAATAGTGCATTATTTAATAAATAAGATTAAATCCATTTCCTCTTAGCAGTCTTTCACAATTATAACATTTTCCTGTTTGTAAACAGAATATGGTTAAAGGAGTGTGTCAAGGTCAGTGTACAAATTTAAATCAATCATTAAAATCCTCAAAACATTTAATACAAGAAAAGAATGGTTTATTCAATGACACACTGCACATTGTTTATTCAATAACTATTACACATATGGTATTTTGCAAATCATGGTCTTTAGGGCAATAGCCGATGTTTACTTTTGTGCTGGGGGGTGGGGTGGTCATTAAATAAATAACTTTAGGGCAAGGTACTACTGCCACATAGGCTACTCTTTCCGATTAGTGGCAAGTCATCTTTTATATGCACTTTCTCCATAATCAGGACAGCACATACCATAGGTTTGATAAACTATTTATGGACCATGTGTCAGTGCAAATGGTATTTGCCTATCCAATGAACCTTGTGAAACATCACTCTGGATTGGAGCAGGTAATAAAATTAAAAATCCCATGCCTCAATTGAGACTTGATCCCAGTTAGTCAAACAGCTTAACTACTACGTCACCAGTAGTGCAAACTGCTTATGTTTAGAGCTGATTTGTGAAGAATCATGCTTTCAGTTAGGGTTACATAAGCCTCTATAAAAAATTAACGGATAAAGATATTTGAAATCTGTTTATTACATTTTACTTTGCTATTCATATTCATTCAGATTCATTTAAAACCTTAAATTGTCAGAAATGACCAATATACCTGGTTTTCTCATGCAGTCACACATAACAACATTTCTGTGGAATTAAGAATGGAATGACCATCTGAGGACACTCCAGAAACACATCAAACAGTTCTACCAAGAAGAACACTTCAAAAAAGTATAGATACATCAGCATACGGTAAAAGTTAAATTTTAAAACATTTACCTTTGGATTTGTGGAACGGGACACCAATCACCTCACACTTGCTGAATCCCACTTCGGTTAGAAGGTAGTTGCTAAATGCATCTGGCTTCAGCTCAATACTTTGGTAGTTTTCAAAGATTTTTTCCTACAATAAACATCAAGAAGTAGATTAGTGACTTAACTTCAGTTATACTTGATTACAATGATAAACCAACTAAATTATTATTTAAATGGTTTTATATGAACTGTAGATGCATAAAAAAAGCTCTGCTACTCGCCAAATTCGCCAAAGGCGAAATTTAAAAACATTTGACGAATTTTAATATAAGCTTGCAAAATAATTTCTTTAATAATAATAACAGCCATTTAAGCGCAAAAACAAGATGACTTCAATTTTTGACATTTTTAAAGATAATCTGGCAGATGTTACTGTTTTGCCAGAGCTAGCCCTGAAAGTAAAAGAGTTACCAACAATGGATTTTAAATGTATTGATACGAATTGATTATACAGTGGTCATAATAAGAACTCAGTGAGCCTCAGTGGTCCAGTGGTAGGACACCAGACAGTAGTTCAAAACCCATTAGAGACTGGACTAACTTGATTATGTGTAAAAATTACCAAATGTTTGACATCCAATAGCCAATGATCAACAAATCAATGTACTCTAGTAGTGTCATTAATACAAAACAAACCAAAAAAGGATTAGTGAATATGAAGCTTTTCACTACGTGTCCAAATTACCAAATGTTTGACATGCAATACCCGATGATTACTAAATCAATGTGCTCTAGTGGAGTCGTGAAAATATTTTTTTTTTTTAAATATTACGCCAGATATCTGTAAACAAGCAATGTCTGTCAGTAATATTTAGTCAACTGTACTAGAAAGGGTTTGGTTTTTTTGTTTGTTTAACGACCACTAGAGCACATTGATTTATTAATCACTGGCTAAAAGATGTCAAACATTTGGTAATTTTGACACATAATAAAGTGTGAGTCAGCCTCCAACAGGTTTTAAACACTATCATCAACTGAAGTTCTACCGCTGGATCACAGAGGTTCACAGAAATGAACCTAGTAATACTTCTTACAGTGAGTTTCTTGCGTTTCTTGTATGACGACCATGGCTGAGGCTCAAGAATTAACTTCCCGCCAGGTCGAAGCTGCTTGTAAATTCTCTTAAAGGCACGCTTCAATCCGCTGTCGCCGTGGTTGAGATGAATCCATTTGGTGATACTCAGAGCGAGGATCATGTCATACTCTTCTTGTTGATACTGCAGCAAGCTGTCGTTTTCCAGAACCACGTCGCCCTAAAAAGAAAATATTTTACAATTATGCTCTTGAAATTCACATTTATGATGGCATATCATTTTTCCAAGTGCATTGTCTATTATTATAATATGTATTTATTTTTTTAAACTACATACATATATGTACATGTATGGTCATTTTCTTAAATTTTCAGGCCATTGTTGTGAATTGAGTCAAAATATTATATATGATTTGGGGCAATTTTATTTTAAATCTAGCAAGGGTTTTCTTTATTATGAATACCAGAAAATATTACATTATTAGCCAATATTAAAAATCTCAAATTCTGAATAAATTCCAAAGATTTTCACCTGAAAGAATATTCTACAATTACAAAACATTTCCCAGTCTGGAAATAATTTAGTCAAATATTACAAATATTTAGTCATATATATATGTAACTTAAAAAAAAACTTTAAAAAATTTGGTATGAAATAAAAATAGTGCTGGTATTTTTTTCAACTTATTTCCCCATTACAAGTTACTGCTAGTGCTACAGTATATTAATAGTCCATTCATCAAGTGCCAAGTGTTGCACAGGTTCTATAAATAGAATAACATACTGACATGCAACTACAATTCAATGGTACAGAGTAATTCATTCATTGTGTTGCACAACTGCTAAAAATAAAACAGCAGGTACATGTACAGAACATAAATACTGTGTTTGTTATGAATTTTCAAATATCCTTACAGTTACAATATACTGACCAAGGCAACATACATCATTACAAATAATGTTGGCCCAATGCCAAATAATCTACCATACATGTACATGTACACAATCATGTATAAGAACTTTTAAAAAATAAGATTTTATTTGGTCAAGTTGTCCTTGTATTCCTTCAACAAATTTTATGCTAATATCAGACCTTAGTTTTTGAAAAAAAAACCCAGGTGAGTGATAGATCACATGCCTGAAAATGCTTAGGTGAGTGATAAATTACATACCTGAAATGACTTACGAGAGTGAAAAATCACCATGTTGTTTAATTAAATTTGAAACTGGAAAACTTTGATATGATATCAGAACAACTCAGCTATCTTTACACATGTAATAATAATAAAAATCAGCATGCATATAAATAATAAATTTTAATTGAATTTTGGAAATCGAGGAGTCATACTTGTCCACAAATAGCACAGCACATACAGCCTTTGATATGTACATACCAGCTGTGGACCAGTGGCTGAAATTAAAAACAATTATTAAGTAAATGTTGTTATTTATACCTGAATGAACATGATATTGGTGGGAAATGTTGATAATGACTTGGTTGCTCCAACAGATGGTGCAGAAATGGGTCCAAAATTAGTTGAACATGAAACAGGATACTTGCTGGTATCGGTGGAACAAGATGATAGATACTGTCGGAGGTTTTTTCTTGCTGCCTTAATAAGCCTACCGTCGATATCCATACCAACAATTTTTTGGGGCAGGAAGTCTCTTGCAATAGCTAATGTCATATTCCCTATGTTGCATCCAATGTCCAACACATCCTTACACTCAAACCACTCGGAATCAAAACTATCCATTCGATGGTCTCTTTCGTGTCCTGGGTTTCGATATCCATAATACCGATTATAGTTGCCGTGCACAAATTTGGGTTTTGAAGAAAACTTTGGTTTTGTTGGAACAATTTTTGGACTAATGACTTGTTTTTTGTTTTTTCTAAATGGTGAAATTTTATGAGGATCTGGACTGCTAGAACTACGAAAAAGAACTCTGGCTGTATCTGAAGAAATGTCTGCCTTACATTCACTTATTGTCATCCTCCGTCTTCTACTAAACTTTGGAGATGCTTGGGGAATAACGGGAGAAACAATTTTGTTTGGTGCAACAATTTTATTCAAATTAGCACATTGAATGTCTAAGGAAATATCTTCGTCGGTATCATCACAAATTTCATTTGAAGTATCTATTTCTATCTTGAGAGGATTGAAAACATCTTTTCCATTATCCAAAGTGTCTTTTGAAGGTACTGGAGTTGAGTGAATTATTTGAGGGACAGATTCCTTCCTTTTGTGTCTGTTGTAATAGCTTCGTTTCCTTTTCTTAACACCTTTATTGTCAATGTCATCAGAATTCAAATTTAAAGGGTCTGTGATATTTGGTGGAATTTTCACTTCAACATTATTACGATGAGATGGTGTTGGTAACGGTGATGACTCTGGTGTCCGTTCATTAAGAATTCTACCGATGTCATCTTCATAAAGTCCATTTAAATTGAGAGGATCATTAATATTTCCTCCAAGAAGAAATCTTGTTGGTAAAATTATATTTCCACATTTCTCTGCCAGTTTTGAATCAATTTGGCTTGCGAGTCTTCTTCTTCTCAAACTACCAAAAGCTGAATTTTCTAATGATTTTTGTGGTTGTGAATACCGTCGTTTTCTGAATCCATTATCATGCTGTCGGTCATTGCGACTCCATGACGAAGAAGCAGAATAGCGCTGAGATCCTTCAACAGTTAAGTAAGTTCTGTTAACTGTTGCACAACTAGGTTCCTTAACATGACCCTTTGTTGTATCAAGGCTATCCAAACCAGAGCTGGTAGAAGGGGGGATTTCTTTTGGGGAAGAAACGATCTCGCCACACAAAAATTCGGCATGTTCAAACTGAGATCTAGTCGGCGTTTTAACACCAACACTCATTTTTTATAGTATACCAACAAACGAAACCAAATTAAGACACTGTCATATCACACATAAAGAAATTGCAGTTATTTCCTTTAAGACCCAAGTCAGTCTGAATCTTGTTTACGACGACACATTTACGTAAACAAAAGCGCCACCTGGCGCTAAAAGTAGAGGACGTCAAGTAAACGACCAAAACGTAATAAAACCGACAAAGTCAATACTTTGCAACAATGTGGACCACGCAAAACAATATATAGTTTCACATTATGTCCTCTAAACGTCTTAAGAGGTCGGAAGATAACACAAACACATCAATTATGTCCAATTCTAGAAGCTTGTTTCTTTCACAAATTTGATATAGCGCATGCGCGCTTAACATAATATTCATATCCGAAAGATTCTATTTTCCGAACCAACAATGACGATCCCTTTAAATTGCGGGAATTTTAAAGGGGTTTAAATATTGTGCATTGTATATACGTGCTTGTATTGTATCAGACATATAAATTTATTATAATTTGTTATCTTTTAACAACCAATATTTTTGTCTACAAGCCAAAACTTATTAACAGTGAAAAGTGTACGTTTTTTCATAAACATAAGGAATCTATAGAACACCTATTTTGGGAATGCAATGTTGTTCAGAATTTTTGGAAATAATTTTAAATTGGTTAGGCCTCTTGTAATGTGTTTAAATTAAATAGCTAAGTATTTGATATGTAAATGTAAAGTACAAAATCTTAAGCTAAACATTACCCATTTTAAAAATGAAGCTAAACAAAAATATAATTATTTTAGAAAAACATATTTTTAGTAAAAAAATGTCTGAATAAATTCATTGCCAAGTGGTCAATGTACCTTTCTCTTTTTAAAAATGTGTAATCTGAGGACTAAGGTATTTTATTTCTTTTGTCTTCCATTCTATTTCATTAGCATAAAATGTTTTGAAATATAAATTAGCTTAGCTTATTGTTAATAAATATATAAATTTATGATAATTAATTGGGGTGTAACAACAGATCGAACTATCGATGCATCGCGATTGTTAACGTCTCGATAATAAACTATCGATAGGAAATTAAAATGGCGATAGTTATCGCCATAGATCCCTTCACAATCGATAGTCTAAGGAACTTAAAGCAGTCAAATAAATTACTGTTCTCTCTTTCAAAATACTGTTTCATTTCTTGTGAAAAGTACATTATTTTGTTAGGAATATTTACATTGTGGGTCTTGAGCTGAAGCTGAAGCTCAAGAAACCGTGTTCGTGTGGCTATTTAGCACATTCACATAATTTTGACAAATATAACCCTTTAATCAATCAGAGTGTTTGAACTGATGATTTACAACATTTCAACCAGTTGACCATAATAAATATTTACTTGTATACGTAAATAATTAGAAAATGTTGTAATGGGAATTACCCCCCTCCTCACCCCGCAAGTATTTAGTTAAAATATTACACATGTACACCGAGAACTAACATTTACTTAAATATATATGTGTGAACAAAACTAATATTTTATGCTGGATACTGATCTTAACCAAACTGACAAAATAAATAGCTTATTTATTTTAGTATTTTTTATTTCATTTGGTCAGAAACTTGTTTATCATCATAGATAAAATAAGATTTTGTTAACTCCTAAAAGTATTAATAATGCACAAAATGAGAACAAGTACAATTCAATTAAAACTGGGGAAAAATATCACATGAAACAAATTAGGAAAATAAATTAGGAATGTTGAGGCAACTAAGTATTATTTCAGACTACTATCGCAATAGTGTTTTACTATCGCAATAGTTTCGCAATAGTGATTTGACTGTCGCAATAGTTGGAAAGGCTCCGATAGTCACCCCTAATAATTAACCATATATTCCAGGCGCATATGCAGAATTTTTTAAAGGGTGGGTATCCAGATATGATGGGTAATGGTTAATTAACACATCCTTCCACTAGTAAAACGTAAAAAAAAAAAAAAAAAATCAGGAGGTGGGAGAGGGAGGAGGGGATCCGGACCTCTGGATCCGCTACTGTATATAATTGAAAATAACCATGTTTCTCTTTTTAAGATAAATATAAAGTTATTTTGGTATTTTGTGTAACAACCCATGATTTCTCCCTTTGCATGGGTTGATATTTTGTAAATAAGGGATTGCAATTTAAAAAATAAACAGTTTAAATATTTATATATATATATATATATACAGTGGCAGTTCCAGAAATTCTATTTTGGGGGCCCTAAAGAACCTAATATTAAAAAATAATAATAATAAAGTAAAAAAACACATTAATACATCTTTTTAAAATGTAAAATTTAGGGAGACGGGCACCATGGGCCCTTGCCTAGATCCACCTCTGGTATATTGTCATCTTGTACTTCTTGTAAACTGACATGCATGTAGTCCCATATGGCGGTTTAGAATGAGAATACAGTGACATAGGACAGATTTTTAAGGAGTGAGGAGGGGCTCAAAAAAGGTCTTGCAAGTTTCGTTAACTTAAATGCTGTACTGGAGAAATAAATCTTTACCCGAAATAAATCTTTACCTGAAATAAAAACTAGTGAAGAAAGTGGAGGGGCTGAGCGATTTAGAATTTTAAAAAATAGTAATAAAATAAAATAATAAAATATAATAATAATTGAATAAATAAATAAATAAAATTTAATAAAATAAAACTACATGTACATGGCAAACAACCTTGTTTGCAGAATAATAATGTTTTACACAAAGAATCATACATAATAATACAAAATAATTCTGGCTGAATTGTTTTTTTTTACTTTCTTTAAAGCAACAATTTCAATTCACTGTTTCATGCTTCAGGTGAAAACATTTTATATAACTATTTTGTCCTTTTTTTCTACACACTTAACTCACTTACTGAATTTATATACTATATAAAACATATGGTACTTAACATTCATTAAATATCATATTATAAATGAACTAAATGAGGTTTTTATGCACTGCCTAGCAGTGACATAGTCACTAGTTTCTGACCAGGTTAAATGTATTAAAAAAAGAATAAGAATTAAGTGACTTTATACAGTACATTTTAAATATTATCTCCCTCAGGAGGTAAAGACTATTATCATATATTAAAGTCATACAATTATATGTATTGCAATTTCCCAACAAAGTTTATTATATAATATATTCACTTTTCCAAAGGAAATACACACAAAAACCTTTTAAACAATAGTTGAGAATCACTGGCAGTCGTAAGAAAACTTTACGTACCAAGGGTGAACTGCAGTCCCCCAAAATCCATTTTCAATTTGGATTTTGTATTAACCACTCTTCAAGTGGGGGTATCGTCACTCACCAAGTGATTCATTGTCGCTGCATTTATGGTAAAATTAGTTTGCATATCAATTATGAATGGTATGATTAAATCATTTGCAGCCAAAACAAAATTTTTTAAGCATCAGTTAAAGGGACAGTCTCATAGCTCTAATGCATTTAAGAGTATACCCTATGTTACATCCACACAATCAATTACTATCAATTAAACACAATTTACTACCAGATTAATGATATCAGGCTCGGATACAGATTTTAAGGAAAAAAGTCTACCGCTATATCCCACCAGCATAAAAATCAGTAAATTACCTACAGGTGGCACTTCTTATGGTGCATATTACAAGGCCATACACACTGGGACTATTAACGTGAACATGCGAAAACAGCTACATCTGGGTCTTAGGTGGTAAATTTAAATGCCATTACCAGCTGATCACTTTCATCACTGCAAGCATAAACAATACAGCCAATTACTTACATTTGTTTTTCATGTTTTATGGTACAGTAAAATTTTGGTATTGATAAAACTTTTGTTATGTGTTGTTGAATGTGCATGGGAATGGCACAAAAACTTATTTTGTGCAGTCTCCCCCACGAGAATGTTCAAATGTTGACAGGTACCGGTATGTTATGTTAAAATACAGAGTATACCATAAATTAAATTCAAAGCAACAAATAAATATCAATTAAAGCAATCTACTAGTATACATAAAATGACATCTGACCTTGGGGTTTATATTTATACTGAAGAACTTTCACAGTTGAAAACCATTATAATTTTAGTGTTCAATATTGTAGGAAATGATTAATTTCCATATGTTCAGAGGTGGGTATAGAATATAGTTTTTTTTAAATTAGAGGACAGGTCTAAAGTTACATTCAACCAAATTATAAAGGGAAAAAAAATCCAAGACAGAAAAATCTACCTCATAACTATGAGAATGCACCTTTAATTTGGATGCAGTGTAAATTGTCCACCAAAACAACAAAGTAATATGAGGTCAATTATTTCAAATGTTTTTTTCTTCATTAGCCAAAAATAATTAGACAAGAAAAAAAAAAGTACATATATTTTAAAGAAAATTTAATAATGTCATGACCTATAATAGAGTCCTGCTATGACCAATAAATATAAAATATGTTTTAAACATTTTTTTTTATTTGGTTTCACATATTTTATTGATTCATTCTGGTAGATGGCTTTGTGCACCACCCACAATTTTGCTGATCTTCAATGCAAATAATTAAACAAAATACTTTAAACATATTTTAATAATTTTACAACTTTCTCATTGAAGTTGAGCTGTGACCAATGAAGAAAACACCAAATCTTATAAAGATAATTTATTAATGGGTTTCTCTGGACATTTCGCTCATTTATTTAGTTTGACACCTAGTTCTGATTTTGAAATTTAGTATACACCGTTGCTCTTGTGACATCAACTGAAAACCAATTGCTGAACTTTTGCAAACAAATGTAACAGCTGTAATTTATAAAATAACTTAACTAATTAACTTAACCATTTTCACGTCTCTAACATAACATTATCTTGGAACGGTATCTTCATTTATAAACCAAAACCGAATAATACTGCCAAAAGAACACGACTTTCAAGATAAATTCGATTGGAATTTATAGAAAAGTGATTTTCACTTTAGCTGGAAAGTTTTCTATTTGTTCTAATTCTGTTTTCATACATAGAAGGGTCAGTCTGAGTGTCTTCATTTTACAAGATAAAACAAAATATACATATATTTTAAAGAAAATTTAATAATGTCATGTCCTACAATAGTCCTGCTATGACCAATAAATAGAAAACACAATGTTTTAAACATATTTTATTATTTGGTTTCACATTTTATTGATTCATTCTGGCAGATGACTGTGTACCACCTCCACTTTTGATGTTCTTCAGTGGAAATAAATGAGAGAAAAATAAAGACAACAAAATACTTTAAACATAATTTAATAATTTCACAACTTTCTTATTGAAGTTGAGCTGTGACCAATGAAGAGAACACCAAATGTTA
>JAULBS010103522.1:18135-31178 GCA_032355785.1 Symmetromphalus regularis
AATTTAGTATACACCGTTGCTCTTGTGACATCAACTGAAAAAAGAAAACCAGCTGCTGAACTTTTGCAAACAAGTGTTACATACATGTAGCTGTAATTTATAAAATATCTAATTCACTTACCCATTTTCATTTCTCTAACATAACATTATCTTGGAACTGTATCTTCAGTTATAAACAAAAGTAAAACCGAATAATATTGTCAAAAAACAACACGACTTTCAAGATAAATTCGATTGGAAATTATACAAAAGTGATTTTCACTTTTGCTGGAAATAGTTTTCTATTTATTCTAATTCTGTTTTCATATATAGAAGGGGCACTCTGACTGTCTTCATTTTAGAGAAAATTTAATAATGTCATGTCCTATAATAGTCCTGTTATGACCAATAAATAGAAAACACAATGTTTTAAACATATTTTATTATTTGGTTTCACATATTTTATTGATTCATTCTGGCAGATGTCTTTGTGTACCACCTCCACTTTTGATGTTCTTCAATGGAAATAAATGAGAGAAAAATAAAGACAACAAAATACTTTTAACATAATTTAATAATTTCACAACTTTTTTATTGAAGTTGAGCTATGACCAATGAAGAGAACACCAAATGTTATAAACTTTTGCAAACAATTTTAACATAGCTGTAATTTATAAAATAACTAACTTGTTAAGTTACCCATTTTCACTTCTTTAACATAACATTATCTTGGAACTGTATCTTCAGTTATAATCCAAAAAGAAAACCGAATAATACTGCCAAATAAAGACACGACTTTCAGGATAAATTCGATTGGAATTTATACAAAAGTGATTTTCACTTTTGCTGGAAAGAGTTTTCTATTTATTCTAATTCTGTTTTCATACATAGAAGGGGCAGTCTGAGTGTCTTCATTCATTTTTCAAGAAAAAAGAAAATGTACATATATTTTAAAGACAATTTAATATTGTCATGACCTATAATAGTCCTGCTATGACCAACAAAGAGAAAACACAATGTTTTAAACATTTTTTCTTTCTTTTTTTTTCACATATTTTATTGATTCATTCTGGTGCACAACCCATACTTTTGCTGTTCTTCAGTGAAAAAAAATGAGGGGAGAAAAATAAAGACAACAAAATATTTTAAACATATTTTAATAATTTAACAACTTTCTTATTGAAGTTGAGCTATGACCAATGAAGAGAACACCAAATGTTATAAAGATAATTTATATGGTATGTCATAGTCCTAGGCTATGCTGTAATAATACTGTAACGTAGGACGGACTTTCAAAGTTGGGGGTGGGGGGCATTTTCATGGGTGTATAAAATATATACTGCAAAACTCGAAATGCCGCAGGAATCTTTTCCAAAATAAAAACTGGAGAAAAATGGGGGGAGGGGGGTCGTTAATATAAATTAAGCCGTCACCAGTGTTCGTAAACTTCTGACAGATAGATAAACGAAAATAGATAATACGGTCATACCTAAACAAAAACTTTTCAAATTTTATCGCAATTTAAACTTTGATATTCAAATCAGTTTATATTTTACAAGGTAAATAACACTTGTTGAATCTTACCTATATGTGTAGTATTCAAAAGGTAAAAAATATGAAAAAACCCACACAACTTTAACACAAGTCTCGCTTCTTTGTGAGCCATGGCAACGTTGCTGTTTTGTGATAGTTTTAGTGACGTCATCTTAAGATATTCGGCAATTTCCGTTATTTATGGAAGAAATCGTGTGTCTTAATATATTCGGCAATTTCCGTTATTTTCGGAAGGAGTTGTGTGGATGGGCGTCTGTCTCAAACGTTTGTATCTTGTAAATAGGTATAATGTATAATGGTTGTCCAATACCTGTGTTGTTTTAAGTTAGGTTCAACGATCTGATTTTTACTACAAGCGTTTGTCATTATGGGTGTGTGGCGGAACACAACAGGCGTGAATTGGCTTATGTTCCATTCACGTACTAGCGTTTATACCGGATATATTTCCATTTTTAAGTTATAAAACGTTTTAATCGGCATTTAAAAAAAATATTTTTGTTCTATCACTATCTAGCACCTTATCTGTTACCCTCCTTCACACCCTCTAACAGAGAACACACTTTTTTTTGCGCATTGTATGCTGGGATCCAAAACAGGAAGTTCACGTATCGTCTGTCAGACCATATGATATACATGTGAAAAGTGGCCCATGTATTAATGTAATAATTTTGTCACCAAATGTTGGAACTTAATCTTAATTAGAAGTATGTATGCCTATCGATAAGATGTCTTAATTTACTTAATAGTAAAGATTACGGTGAACAATTCGAACAAATTAAATAACGTAACTTTGTGTTGCGTGCATATGGATCAGCAAAGTTTTTATGGCGCAGAGTTTAAACAGCTGAAGTCTGAAGCTATGTAAATGAACATTCCTAAAAAAAAAGAAATTAAAATATTAAAATAAATTTATGCAACAAATGACTTAAAAAAATAATGAAACTGATATTTTCGCTCATTTAGTCTTCTTTTCCTTTTATTTTATATTTTTTATTATTTTTTTTATTTTATGTTTTTGGGTGGCGTGGAGGATCGTGAGAAAGTAACTGTTTGACCAAAATAAATAAATAAAATATTAAACTCATTATTTATAAATAATTTCCAGTCACCTGGCAGTAGCGGATCCAGAGAGGGGCAGGATCACCCCCCGTTCTCGAATATATTGCTCATAATCAGTTTCCGGGCTGTATTTGGGTCCGGTCTATTTCTGCACAGTTTGTTTACAACAAATCAGCGCACAAGTGAACCTTGATATTGGAATAATTATGTTACAAAAATACAAATCTTCACTTTCAGAAGACAAAATTAGAGAAGTGTAAAATTTACAAAAAATTTACTTTTTAAAAGATTCAATGATACACAACACTCATTTGGCATTGTTGATTCACTAAATAACATGCAACATCAATACATACCAAAATAAGCTAAAAATGCCCTCTTCTGCAAACATTGTTTCAACTCATTTGTAATGAATCCACGTGTACTTTTCATGTATTTTTCAGAAAAGTATATAAGTAAACATGCAGACTCTTTATTCAATGTCACAGGTATTATGTATTTTGGTAGCTGAAAAACAGATGATTTTTAAGACATGGTTATCATGTCAGACACTATTAGGCCTAGGCCTACCTCTTAAGTTGTACTGAATGATGCACCATTTTTGTAAGTCTTTAGAATTTAGTGATATATGTTGCTGGTTTATTACTACATCATTTTATCTTTTCAATACTCCATTCATGATATATTAGGCATATTTACAAATAATTGCAACCTATACTTAAGACTATATATATATGCCCCACAGCTGTGCCTGCACAAGGTATTTTGGAATGTCTGAACTTTATAATCATAAATTAGTTTTTAACATAATATCTTCAGAATAACTTTTCAGTCTTTAAATAACAGATTCATTGTCAACTTTCCACTGCACAAGTGAACAGTTCTTATTCTTATACACTTTCTCTTTTTTTTTGGTAAGTTTATATAAATTGGAGTGTTAAGAAATAGTAGTGATTACTCCTGCTCCCCATAACTTGAAAATTCGATTTGAGGCCTGAGAAACATCTATCCTGAAAGTTCTATATGTGCGTGCACATAATTATCCTGGATTAGATCAAGATTAACTGTCCTCATCATTCTAACATCTAAAAAAACCCACCCCACTTTGAACATGCTTTTCTTTTAATTAAATGTTTAATTTCAGAGTTTAAAGAAACATGCAGAATGGAAAATGAAAAGAAAATTTCTAATGCATCATTTTCAGGTTTATATTTTTTTCTATAAATTTCTCTTAAAATATTTCTTAATCCCTACTCCTAGTGGTTTTTGTAATCATTTCACTTAGGTAATATTTTCTTTAAATTTTTTTTATTTGTGACAGTTACTTAAATCTGTAAATTAATTTGTTATTAATTATTTTGTGTTTTAGAAATGAGTATCAAAGTTTGAAATTTGCAGTGATTGACAGTGCAATACTAAACAAAATGTTGGATGATGAGTTTTCTATAAAACTGGTTAAAAGGAGAGAAAAGGGGATGAGATTTAGTATATTTCTGATGTATTGAACATTTTTCTATTTCAATAATTGCATTGATGTTTATGTGTATTTGAGTCAAAAAAGTAAATTCAAAATAAACAAAAATTGAAATTATTTCACAAAAATATGAACATCTTTTTAAAATATGTTCTGACTAATTTAAATTTACCTTTTTTTTTTAAATTATTCATTTATTAATAAGTAAAATATTTAAAATAAATTCTTCTCAACTGAAGTATTACTTCCTTCTGTATGCTAATTTTATTTATGTCTTAAATAAAATGTAAATGTTTGTTTCAGTACCTGTTGCAAAAGATGATGTTTCAGCTGAACAAAAGAAAAAAAAGTTACAAAAGGTAATACAATTTAAATATTAATATAACATACAGTACGTAAATTGTTCTCTGATGTAAACACATTAAAATAGATTGGTCTTTTCATCAATGAATGATGATCATCTTTTAATATAATGATTAAATCATGATAGGTAAAAATGAAAATAATATGTTTCAACTTACCCATTAACATTTTGTAGCAGAAATTGTTTAAAAAAATAAAATTCTTCATTTAATTAAAATGAAGGAATAAAACAACTGCAAAACAAAAAATAAATAATAAAATTTATTTTAAACATTGTACATGTATGTTTAAATGCTTCAAGATAGACCAGAAATATTTTCATTTTCGACATCCATCAATCTGAATGTAATATATTTTCAATTTTTCAACCTCCTCATCTCCACCACCCTCTCTTTGAACTAATTAGAAAAAGAAAGACTTTCACACAAAATAAGATACAAGATTTACCCAGGAAGATGGCATTAAACTAAATATGTAGACTGAAATAAATATTTTCAGAAACCCAAAGAGGCTCGTATTCCAATGCCAGTGAGATCATTAACTGATAAAGAGTATGAAGAGATATTTGATGCAGTTTTAAAAAGAGTTGAAAAAGAAGGTAAATTTAGTAATTATTCAATCATAAATAAAGTAAAATGTAAGCAGAGGTAAAGTTTTCTTTTTGTTTTGGTAAAGTAACATGACACTCATGCAGTACTTACACGCATATGATAATTCACCAAATGTTATATAAAACATTTTAAACCTCGAGTAAACATTTTCCATTGAAAACTGAATTTTAAAAAATATGTTTTTCCCTCATACCTACTCAGTTCGTGAAGAGTTTGTGAAAAGGATCTTATTTTTATTCCATGTAGTTCACCTCTGATACCGTACAGCTTCCTCTGGAGAATTGTGCAGGTTGTGCCTCCCGGGTGCTATAGAATTATAAAGTCTTTAGTGACATGTTCATCAGATAGTTCTGCTAGTTCACAGAGCACATTGCAAATTGGAACTTCTTATGCATATACTAGTTCAGGCTAATGTGTCCAATCCTTAGCCAGACCTGTCAAAATTGAATGAATAATCTTTTCGTTCATGCCTTCCTCACACAAATTTTGTTTCATACATACTAAAATTTATAAACAATTTGTTTCACTTTAAAGGTATAGTCCAATGGAATTTAAGGGGCTTTGTGGTCTAAATATTGATTACGAATGAAAATTGCATGCATTTGTTATACTAGATCTTGTTTTCATATTACACAAACATTTTAACTGAACCATGGTATAGGGAATTCCATGTCGAGTCGATCAATTTTTTTCTCATTAAAAAATTTCAAATTTCCATATCAGAACTCCTCGTGGTGCGAAATAAATTGATATGAAATATTTTTGCAGCTACAAAAATATTCAGAAGTTTTAAAATAATGGCTAACGGGGAAGACCCGTCATGAGAATCAAAATATATACGTCACACCTTCAACAGAAAAAAAACACATTATTTTTTTTCATTTATTTGTCCGTGAGCATAAATCATTATAATTTTGAATATATAGATAATAAGTGAGATACGATGGTTATGTAAGTAGTTGAATGAATTATTTCTATGGACAAATCAAATGTTTATATTTGAAATTAATTCTATGTTTGGAAATTAATTAGGTCATGGGTCCGTGGTAGTTTGCGTTTAACATGAGAGTTTGTAAATGAGTTATGCAAAATGAAGTTGGTCCCGTAAAACATTTTCAGCATAACCTCTTTATGGTTAAAGCAAATATTAAATTTGAAAGGTTTGTCAATTGGAAAATGTTGACCTGTTCATGTTGAGATAGTAGATAATAATCATCTGTTTAGAGGCTGAACAGAGAGGTTGTATATATGGATTTTTATTTCTTCATATGTCTCATTTGCTGTACCTAGTATTTTCAAGTTTTTTGTAGTGGTAAGAGGCTGTTTTGAACCAAAATATCAATCTGGTTCAGAGAAGGTACTGCTTAGGACTTTGCTTAGTAATTCAAGACTGATCTTTTCTACATTTAAATCTTGGGATTTGGATATACTGAAAAAGGTTTTTTATTTATTTATTTAAAAAATTTTTTTATTGTTGGTAATGTATATATTTGTAGATTTAAGTCTGATGAAGTTATACTATTTACTATTTTATTTCCTTTTACAGCAGAAGAACTTGAGATAGAAACTGGCAAAAAAATGAAAGAGGAGCCTGACAACAAACTGGAACAAAGCAGTGATGAAGAAATAATTGAAAAGGTGAAAGAGGAGCCCGAAACTGATGTAGAATCAGATAATAAATCAGAACATAGTAGTGATGATGCATCAGGTGATGAAGCAATCATGGGAAATATGAAAGAGGAGCCTGATATGGAGGTAGAATCTGACAATAAATCAGAACACAGCAGTGACAATACACCAGAAGATGAAATTGAAAATAATATTGATAACTGGGAGAGGTATTCAATTGTTTCTACTTAACCATGTTGCTACCATATGCCAAATGGGCTAAATAAGTAATGTGTTATTTCGAATATACTAGAATGAGATTCAGTTTTGTTTACACCTCTTTGGAGAGGGATGTTGCTCAAAGGTCATCAGATTGATCTAACAAAGACCATGTTATTTGTTATGGGAAGTGGATATAAAAAGACCATGTTATGTGTTATGGGAAGTGGATATAAAAAGATACCTAGTAGCCTATGAGTCACAAATATAGTGTGTTTGACACATAATACAGGGTTGTACTACTGTGGGGTGGAGGAGCCTTTTTTTTTTTTTTTTATATTTGTAACCAAAATTAGATACTTTGTACCTGATCCGTCAGTGCCACCCCACTCCCAAAGTCATTCCTACAGGCCTGTCATAGCCACTGTTTAACCAATATGCTGGGGTATTAAACAAACATTCCTTTTTCCCTATTTTATTTGTTTTCTACTACTTTAATTTCTGGTAATGTAGGCATTGAGAAATAAATAAAACTATATATACATGTATTTTATTTGTTACAGAAATGACCAAGACTGTGAAGAAAGAGACATAACACAGAACACAGAGACGCATGTTAATGAGAAAGAGCCATTGAAGAAAGTTAACAACCAAAGACCTTTTCGTTCACGTTAGTTCATTTTGCATGTTTCACATCTCTGTATGTGTACTGGATACTAGCATTACAATGATAATTGTAGTAAATGGAATGTTACTGGATTGTAAAATGGCAATATTGATAATGTAACCAAAAATCTGCTGATAATTTGGGATCATAACCATTTGATCCTTCTAATTATATTGTATTGTTTTTTTGTACTATAATAAATTTATAAATGTTAACTACATGTGTGATGCAGATATGGAGTTGGCAAATGGGAACAGATTTAAACATTTTGCAGTGAATGTATTAAATATATAAATAAGCTATTATTTATTTTCCTTGTAAAGCTATTTCAGTTCCGGTTCATAAAAAATTGGTTTCAAAAGTAACATGTCGAGGTCAAAAACAGAAACACAAACCAGATTCACACATACACGACAAACACCAAGTTCAAAAAGAAAATGTGAATGACGAGAAGAAAACAAACATATTTCAAAAAGGTATGTGTATGTGTCAGTATATTAGGGGTTAAAATTTCTTTATTGTCTTGGGAGGACACGCCAGAGCACAACAAATGTAAAAGTTTTATTATGAGGCATAATGAAATGTTTTCACATATGGTCAGTAATTTGAATTTTATCATTCTTGTCCTATTTTCAATTGTTTAATTATTTGTGCATGTGCTTAACAGGATGGTGTCGTTTTATTATAAATAATTTTGAGCATTATTTTACTCCATACTAAATATTTTTAGACCTGTTCAAAAAACGATAATATGGGAGGGATGGAAGTGTTATTTTCAAATAATAGGTTGTGAAATACATAGTTAAATCGGTTTAAAAAAAAAGAGTCCAAATAGAGGTATTTAAAAAAAGCCTTCTTTCAGTTAAAAAATCCTGTACAGAATCTGTAAGAAAAGAATCACCACAACCCAAGTCTGCCAGTCTGAGACGAGTTTCTCTGCAAGAAATGATGAAGGAAAGAGAAATAGAAGATGTAGGTCAGTGCACAGTTTTTTGTATAAAAGATACGTGCCTTAATTCGAGAACTGTTGTTTAGGTTACAGGTAGGTTACCGAACGCTGATAAAATTGAGAACAGTAGGCCTACTTCATTCATAACTTGATCACCTTTATTCTCATTGAAATGTTTTTCATTCATGATTAAAAAAGCTGAATGTGACACTGAAAGGAAAGAAAGGGTTGTTTATTTTAATGATACCCCAACACTATTAGGTGTCAAGGCATGGTACTTTTCCACAAAATTGCAGAATTCTGCAAAAGCTAAATAACAATAATAATAAACAAAAAATAAAATAAAAATAAGAAAAAAAATCTTGCTTTTTATGTTCTCTATGCTTAAATGTGTGTGGTGTCAGTGCATCAGCCTTATATTCAGGACAGCCTAGCATACGTGGTCGCTATGTAGCAGTTTAACATGAAGTGCAAAACCTAGTCTAGCTAGCAATTTTGTTCTGAACACAATAAAGGCTAAAGGAGCAGAAGTGTGTGGTAGCTTCCGCAAATGTGCAGTCATTGTCATTTATGCTTGGCACATGGTCGTATAAAAGCTATTCTACTTCTCATTATGAGAGGTGAAATTGTTCCTTGATAATCATTTTTTGTCAATACCATGCCTGGTGTCATACTCACGTTATTTGTGAGGCATTGTTTTCAGACGAAACCTGCTATTATCATATGTGCTTCTATTTCTGAATGGCACTTTTCTACAAACACAACAGTACATGCCACAGCCTTTG
The DNA here is from genome assembly GCA_032355785.1 of Symmetromphalus regularis. Classification (NCBI taxonomy): domain Eukaryota; kingdom Metazoa; phylum Mollusca; class Gastropoda; order Neomphalida; family Neomphalidae; genus Symmetromphalus; species Symmetromphalus regularis. The sequence goes on from JAULBS010103522.1 coordinate 27,404, forward strand.
TTACACTGACTACTAGGCCAGTGGTTCATCTAACAGGAATCAAAAATAAATAGTTGAGGTGACCATTAGGCTCATATGCATTAAAAATGGAGATCTAGAAAGGAATTTATCTAGAAACTAGGGCCAGTGACTTTTAAACATTAATTGCATTCATTAGTTATATTTGCAGGAACATGGGTGCTGTGTGGAAACCCGGTATGTCAGAAGTGGCGCTATCTAGCAGATGTAGCAGACCCTCTCACTCTACCGAACAAATGGCAATGTAGCATGAATCTAGGTTTGTTCATCAGTTACTGTTTTATGATCATTTACATCATTGTTGACCCAAGTTGGCTCACTAATTACAATAGTCCATCCTTAATGCTACTGAAGGCCCAGTGTTGACCACCAGTGGTTCATCATTAAACCACAGCTAGAAGCCACTAAAAGATGAACCAATGTTGAGGCAAAAATGAAATCTGACTGCAACCTTTCAGACCATAGTTACTGTTAGGCCAACACACAAATGCTATCGCGGTTGTAATTACTATAGATTAAAATATAAGTCAGATTAATACTTTTGTGTATGTTTTTTAATCTTTATTTAAAGTTATTAATAATTTGGCGTATGTTTTTAAAAAAAAAATTATTTAAAGTTGTTTTTTAAGAATTGCACTTGATAATTTGTTTATTTATTAAATCTCACTTGACTCTCAGTCTGTTATGCATATGCTGTGCTTATGATGGGTGCCACTGATTGGACAAATATGTTTTTCTTTCATGAACACCTGGTATCATCACTGTAAAATGATACAGTTTTAACAATAATTCATAAGTTCATATCTTCATGGTATTAATTTAAAATTTGCAGAGATATGGTTTTGATCACAGTAAGTTATATCGTTTTGATTTCACATGTTTTCAGTCTAATGTAGTTTTGTTTTTCATTTCAGATGAACAATACAACAGCTGTGACAAGCCAGAAGAAGAATATAATGAAGAAGAACATATTTTCACTAAATACACAGAAGGATCCATTGTTTGGGCTAGAATGGATGGGTATCCTTGGTAATACTAGATAACTCTTCTCCTTTCATCATTAATGAAACATTTTCTTTGACTATTTCAACCTTTTTAATTCAAACGTTGTTGTAACACTTAATTGAAGTTGTTAAATTCTTTTACTGTGGCATTGTGATGACATTTTCAAGAAAATGAGCATACTGCATAATATATTAATATTTTTGTGAAGGCATATAAAATGCTGTTAACCAATTTTATGGTAGCTTTTACAGTGGCATTGCCAATTGCAACTGCAAAATATTTACTGACACCATATTTATATATAAACTGGACTCTAAACTGGTACATTTATCCATTTCTGTGTAGCATTTTCAGTGAATATTATATAATAGTTGTGTCAAATGTTTTAGGTGGCCTGGCATGATTGAAATTGATCCAGATTATGGTACATATTTTGAAGTTGAGACATTAAGCATGTACCCAGTGAGTATGATTAAAGTCAACCACCCAAATGACCTGCTAAAAGTTGTTACATGCATGTTGAAATACATGTGTTTTTACTTATACTATGAAGGACACACCTAAAGCACCTTTTAATAAAAGGTGGCCATTAAATCAATTTCAACTGTATTTGCTAAGGTCTAATCTGGAAAGTACTGCATGGTGGGAGGCGGTTTTTACATAACCCCTACAGGTATTACTAATCCTGTCTGTTATAGATTGCTTGAACTTGTCTGGAAATGGAAAGTGGGAAGTATTTATGCACTTGGCTTTTATCTTTTTTTATATTTTATCCCACAAAAGGTTAAAATTGGGCGAACTGCTCTTCTCTTTTGAAATTTTTCACCTGTTATGAATTTAAGGCAAGTAATGGATTGCTGTCTTGTCATTTTTAAAAGGAGAGGACTGTACACCCATACTTGCTTTAGTAAGAGTTGTTTCAGAAATTATCTCCTGATGAAAGGAAATATTTAATACCTTAATACCTCTTATACTTGTACTTCTAAGAGTGGGGTGGACCGTGTGGTACATTTTATGACATGACAATATCAGAAAAGTGTTAATTGTGCTCATCATGGACACAAATTAAAGTCTCCTATCCCTAATATTGTAGGTGAGATGTTTCCATTCTTAGAGATGTTTTAAAAAAACAATCATGTTAGAGTTAGTAAGCATTATTACATAACTCCAATATTTATTGGGTCCCTTAAATTGTATTTCTATTATCCTACATGTAATTTTAAAATATTGGTAGGTAAACTGTGCTATTTTATAAAGTATTGTGTTTAGAATTGTAAATTTTGTATTTGCAGACTCAGTATCATGTGGTGTTTTTTGATGATAAAGTGTCAAGAGCATGGACAAGACTTTCTGGTCTTTTGCCATACAGTGAAAATCCAAATGATCAAGTTAGTCATAGACTTAATTCCATCCTTTCTTTTTCTTTTTTTTATTACTCTCCTGGTAATAAAACAAATATCACATATGTTCAGTACAAAATACATGCCTGTCTTTTACAATATCCTTCCTCTGACAGCTTTGTCTGATTATGCCTTAGGATTCATATTAATTTTTATATAGCAATAAACTTTAGAACACAATAACTGTTTTCCAGTGGATATGAAATATTAAAGGCTCAAACTAACAGCATAAACTCGGACTGCTTGCAATGTTTATGATGTTAACTATTTCTATGGTGGTATGGCAAGCAATGTGCAGCTATTTTATTTATGTTATTTCAGTCTTCACTTTAAGATTAAGATATTTAAGATTAAATATTTTACTAAAAAAGGCCATGAAATTATATTGGCACTTAACGTTTTTTGTAACATTAGTATGAATTGTGTTTTTCAGTTCTCTTCTAAGGTTGGGAAATTCAAGAAAGAGATTAATGCTGCAAAGAAAAATGCAAATGCTGCTCTTGATTATTCTATCAAGGTCAGTGTTAGAGCCAAGATTTCATGTTAAGAAGACTTATTTATTTATTTAACAACCCTCCCAACACAAAAGATATGCATCGGTAATTGGGGGGTGGAGGGGTCATGTATATGAAATATTTTAAATTAAACCAATGTAAAGAGCTGATTTATAATATTTTAAATATACATGTATAAACAATATAAATATATATAATAAACAATACAATGCATATCACTGATAAAAAGAAAATTAAATATAATAAATAAAACAACAGTTAAAACAAATTTAGTAAATTAAGGATGATAAAAAAATATTAAGAAGACATTCACTACGTTTTAGTGTAAAAAAAACCCCAATGTTTATGTGTGGGAGTGACAGATTTTTAAACACATACATTGTTTTTTTAATATGTTAACCTTAAAAATAAGCAATGTGAAAATAAGATTTTGCTTTTGTAATATGTATTTGTTTATTTAGTAATATTATATGCAAGTGGGTAGTATTTATAGTGTTTCATTATAATTATGAAGATTACATGTGGTTATGGATTTCAGGAAAGACTTAGAAGATTTGGCTTTGCAGCTCGGTTTAAAGGGAAATGGGGATACACCTTTGAAGATCATAAAGGTAAATTTTAATTTCTTCGGTTTGTGATGATTACAGTCACAAAAAATAATTGACACATTTTAAATTTACCCACAATGGTATATTAGTTTTTAAAATGCAAGGCACATTAATAATGAAATACATTTTGGTGCACCCCTCATGACACATTAATTTAACCTTTAGACTACTGAATTCTTTTAAGAGTTACTTCCCCAAAAAACTGGATTAATTTTGAGAAAAATCAGTT
>JAULBS010103523.1:1776-15823 GCA_032355785.1 Symmetromphalus regularis
TTGAATGAATGAAATAGAATGCCGTATATCTGGGAATAAAAGCGGACTTTTAATACAGGGTTGGCTGATTATGTATCTGAAAATAAAATAAGAGGACCGCCAGTTGCTAACAATTTGCTGTCATGCAATTTAGAAAAGGGCATAGACAAGACCCTTATAGCCAGCCCCTGTGAAGTCAGTGACGTACAGAAAGGATGGGGGCAGAGGGGGCGACGGCCTCGGGCTTCTATTTCAGGGGTTAGACCTTACACTTGAGTCCTAAGGACCTACAATGAAGGAGTTGGGCCCCAGGCATCAGCAAAACTCTGCACGCCATTGTGTGAAGTAGTCGTAAAGCTATCTAAACGTAAGGTTATAATATAGAATGCCCAATAATGAAACATCGTTTAGTATTATAAATACACGCATCGGGAGCAAGGAGGAGGGTGGCTTTTGAGGATAAAAATCCTTCTGATCAAATTTTGTCTTTAATTTGTATTATATCAATTTTGTTATCACCTTCCTTCCTTTCTTCCTTAATTTTCTTTCTTAATGTTCTTTCTTTCAGGGGCAGGTGCTGTTATGCATTTATGAACTCATATACCACACTATCCATCCCCACCTTACACACATCACGTCATGTCTTTTTATTCTTATTATATCAATGACTACTTTGACTTTTATGTAAATGGTTATAAGCACTATTATTAGCAAAATTATCGTAAAATTTAAAATGACGTCATTTATTATAATCAATCCAAAATATCTGTTATCAACATCATCTGTACGAAAACCGCTGGCTTTCAGTTTTCATTAAAAAAAAGAAAGAGAAAAAAAAAGAGAACAAATACATAAACAAATAAATAAAACCCGAAAACCAATCATTAAAAAAAAGGAAGATTATGAAATCTCTTGATAGCAGACACACATATATATATATATATTTAAGAATATGGTTGAATTTATGTGTTACTGAAAGATGTTAAATTATTGGACAACCTATGATATCACTTAAAGAGGTTCCGGCTTCTTTGTAAGGTTTTACGGTATTAGTCTTACAAACAAATGTATCAAATTACTAACAGCGTTCGATAGCGGTTTATAACGGGAAACACAATCAAGTATTAAATAGGCGTTGGAAACATTAGGCAGTAAACCGCTGAGCAGGGAATGATATACCGGCGATAAAAAGGATAATCCACGATTTGTAAACGAGATATATTATAGATTAATATCTGACAAATTCTAACAACTTTGTTGAATGTGCTAGAAAATCTGCTTATCAGAAACGGTTCAGAAAGTTCGGAAGAGAGTTGAAATATATTTATAAAATTTCTATTACTGGTGACGTTGTTAACTACGACAAAATTATAAGGGGGATGGGAACAAATAAAATATTTAAAAAAAAACTAGTGACAGTGGATGGTTAATCTCGCTAAATCCCTCCGCCATGCTAGGGTAGGGTGGGTGAATGGGTGAGGCAATCGCGTACATCACCAAAGGAAAAAGAAAAGTTGTATGAATACCATAGTATATTAGGTCCACTTAAAATAACAAATATGTCCACTTTCCCACCCCCCTCCAAACAAAGAAGGCTCCCCCCTTTAATTTATTGTTCTGAAGGGCGAATCCAGAATTGTGAAAGAGGGTATAAAGTGTCGAAAGATAATTATTACAAAGGAATTTAATATTGAAAACGGTGACAACCAGCCTACGTATTAACTTTTAGAGTCGAGACCCCCTCATACTCCGATAACTTTATTTTGTCACCGAGTCTGAAAATGTTTTATTGATAAAAAAACCCCACCCCAAAACACACACACACACACAAACAAACAAAAAACAAGCAAAAACGATTTTTGTATTTGTTCCCTAAAAGGGGTGGGGGTGGCGGGTGGCATGATCACCGCTCCCACCACCACCACGGCTCCACGGCCCATGCGACTACAATACTTCACTCATTCAGCTGTGACTGTGTCAGGAAGTTAATAGTGAAATATTGCGTGAGTTAATGTTCGTTTAATAATTATGTTTATACAACAAACATGTAAATAACCAGGTTACAATGCCACGAGTATAGATCTATTTCGTCAGTGTTAAAACGTTGGATACGGAAATGACGTTTCTGTATACAGTGCATTGCAGACTAGAATGATGACTGACGCAACTCCCTATGCTGACCTTACACGTGTTTACCTGACAACTACAGACTGAATACTTCACGAGCGCCATCTGTGGGCGGCAGGATAGGTTGTCCTTTCGAGAACACGTTTCATATCTCGTGTACACAATTTCCACTATTATTTTATTTTATTCTTTTATCTACCTAAATCAGTGAAATCCCTGAATTTATCCTGAATAATTTCCTAGAAATTAATATTTAAAAAAACAAACAAAAAACAAAATAAAATAATAATAATTTAAATAAAAAGAAAAGAAAAAAACCTGATTATTTTTAATAAGCAGTGTACAAAGAGCTAACACTATTTACGCTAACACTATTTACACAGCTGACTGGTTTCACATTTTGTACAATCCCAATACAAGGCTAGAAACGTGAAGCAAGCGAACAATGAGGCAACGGCCCTAGTTTCAGCGAACTTACACTGTGTTCATTCACCGCGGAAAGGAACGTATGTAGAGCGGTGCCCCACACTGGGCCGTCAGATCGATACCCTTGCCCATCAATAGCAGGCGCGGATACAAGATTTCTGAAAGGGGGGTCCAAATGTGATGGGTGAATAGGACTGGGGGAAATGGTTAATTTTCACGTCCTTCCATTCGGAAAATATACATATAATATTAAAAACAAATATAGAAAAGGGGGTCTGGACACCCTAGATCCACCTCAGGACCCGCTACTGAATAGACCCATCCGACCGTAGGATGGATTTTGGAAAAAGGAGAGGGGGGCGGGCCTCATTTTTCAAATTGGGGACGCCCATTTTTATGTGTATAAAATGTGTTGTGCGAAACCGCGGATCTATACACGAAATACAAATTGGCAAAAATGGGGAGGAGGTGGGGCAGGCTGTGCCCCTAACCCCTACTGGCGTGCCCATATGCTATGTTTCGTTCCAGAAAGAGGTCCACAACTGGTTCAATAAAGTCATGAGATTATTTGTTTTTATAACAATATAATTAATTTGTATATTTAAATTATTATTATTGGAATAATAACAAAAGTGGTAGGCTATATACAGAAGCGGGTACGGGGGTGGGGAGAAGAGGGGTTTGACCCCACTTCTGCCACCAAATTTTATTTAACTAGATAATCAAAATTAATATTATTTTTATTCTCAAACCAGGTTGTTCAAATCAGCTAAATAAAGGTCACCTTTTATAACAAATAACACAAAACTTATACAAATATTCAATCATAAAGAAATGTCGGAACGGAAGAAATAAAAGGGTGTGTATATGTGTACGTAAACACGTGATTTCATACAATTTGCCAAGATTATTTTAATTTATAAGACTAATATTTTATTTATTTAATAAATATATTTTAAAAACATTAAAAATACGTTTATATTTAAATAGATTTTTGAAAATGTACTTCAGTACTTTGAAATAAATGAAAAAAATAAATTATAAAAATAATGCTTATAAATTTAGATTTATTGTTATGAAAACGCGAATGAGTTTATTCCGATATTCGTTTAATTGGCTCAATGAAATATTTCATCACTACACTGTGTTCTGGTGCATGTATGATGAAAACCAAAGTATGTTTATAATGAAATGAAGTCTGACGACATCCTCCCATACCGACCTTCAACGTTTTGTACTAAGTAGGCCGTTGACGCGTTGTGAAGCCGTCGGTGATGACACCGCGTTTCTCGATTGCGTCAGGGCGTAGTGCGTTCCACAACGCATTCCACAACGCATTCCACGATGTTGTCGTCAGTTTAATCAGATCTCTCGATATAAAGTTAATATGTGAAGGTTATCTAACACCATGAATGAATAAACACACTTTATTTCCTGTTAAACAATAAAGAACATCTCTTTATTCGGCCATAAACCAAGCGAAATACATAATCAATAATTATTATTATCGACACACGGAAAAACGCGAGCTGAAACCATTTCCTTTTAACAATAGGGGAAGTCGTGTAGATCCTCCAAAACGGGGGAAATACGGTTCTATTATCTTTATTATTTAGTGCATAAAGAAAAAAAAAATCCTGTAGCTATACTATTTTGACCTAGATTACAAGATAAACAAGTATACACACACTAACAACGTAATACCCCAAGTACACCCCCACTGGTTGGAATCCCCCTCGCGTCACGTTGTTGCATCACTGCGCATGCCGCCAAATAACTATATATAGACAGCCGGCTTCTAGCGGGTCATTATTCGGTCGATTCAACGGAAAGCAATCGTACTATTTCGTAAATTATTCCGAAGCTAACAGAAACCTGAAAATGAGTGCTGTGAAATTGGTGTTGAGGGGTGGCAGTTTACTGTGTACCAGTGGGGTGAAATCATTAGGAGCTAGTAGGATCCCTGTGTTATGGGAGCCCCTTTATTTGTCAGCACAGGTAAATTGATTTTATTATTTCTACTTAACTATTAACACCGCTATGGTCTATGCACCAAGTGACCCACAATCAGCTGTTTTATGGGCTGGCCACTATAACGGTGACTATTTAATAGTATTACTAGTATTAGTAAAAATAACGTACGTTTTTATTTTCGTTTAAATCCATTTAAAAATATTTTAACATTGTTTTTAACATCAAACTGTTATCACAAAATCTGAAAATGTGCGGATACCATATTAAACATAAAGGTAAATTTATTATGAATTTAAATCGGAATTATTGTAAAAATGTGAAATTATTGGGGGGGGGGGGCTGCGTATAAAATATACATGTGTATATATAATTATAACTTCATTTTCAAATTTTATAATTGAAATGTTAATTTAATTCAGTTAGAATATTATTTTAATAGTGCTAACAGTCAAAGTTACTTAACAAAGTGACAGTCATATACATATAATTATAGTTAGACTTGGTGTCATTTAACAATTGTTTTTCAGTATAAAATAACTTATGTAACAATTTTTAGTCCAGTCCTACTCATAATTTTTGGAAACGAGTCTGAAAGTAAAATTATTTACCAAATCCTTCATTGATATAACCTTTTGTTGTTTTTCAAAATCCCAGCATCAAACTAAACTTCGTATAATGAAAAAAGCCCCAGTAAATTGACTATCCACTGTAGATAGTTTGTGAGGATTAATTATACATTAAAATTATACATGTATTGATTTACAATGTAGCCTTTCTACACATGTATGCAGATTGGATGTATATATATGAAGATATTGGATCCTATTTCTGTAGTCTGGTAGAAGATTAGTTGGATTTTTGTTGGTGCTATCAATAAATAACAAATAATCTTAAACAAATTAATTAATTTTAATAAAACCCACTATTTTTTTTATTGCCCTTATTTATTGAAAAGTTGGTAAGGAAAAAAAAAAAAAAACCAGGATTCAACATTCCAATTGTACGGTTCTCTTTGCAAGATACTGTACTTCTTTTAAGAGATTCTTTTTACAAGAAATTAAGCTTTTCTAAAAGTTTCAAAGTAAACTAATTAAATGTAAAAGATTTGGTGAAATGGAACAAATAGAAAAAAGCCCCCAGTAAACTGGCTATTCCAGTTCTTTTTTTACAAGATATTGTTCTTTTTTAAGAGATTCTTTCTACATGAAAATTAGCTTTTTAATTGTTCAAAGAAAAACAAATTACTGGGTAATGTGAAAGATTTAGCAAAACAACAAACAGACTATCTACAGTGAAACATAATCAAGGTAGCTTTGAGACAAACATTTTTGTGATACCGCTGTCAAAATGTGTTGCTTGAGAAATTATTAATTATTTTGTGAGACAAAGTGAGTGGTATCCAATGAAATAAGATGTATTCCAGTTTGTGTATGTAAATTGGTGGAAAGTGGGTTGGGTAGGCGACCAATCCCATGCTCTTGCATCATGTTGAAAATCATCGGGAAATGATGAAAAAATTCTTCTGGAAGCCGTCTGAAGGTCATGAAGATCAGGCTTTACTAATTTTAACATACAAGGAAGCTGATTGGCAGAGCTGATCAGAATAAATTGTTTTAAAAAATATCTTAGTTAATTATTATTATTATTATTTATTAGTAATATTCATTATATTTCAAAATACTTTAATCCAAGTGTTGTATTTCTTTGTTTTTAGAATTTAATTAAATTTTAAAAATGTTTTTTAAAATTATAAAATGTTTCAGAATTCATTATACTTATAGATTCATCAGTCTCAGTGGTCCTGTTGGTAGGACATCAGACTCTCAAGCTGAAGACAGTGGTTCAAACCCTGTCAGAGGCTGACACACACTAACTACATGTATGTCAAAATAACCAAATGTTTGACATCCAATAATTGATGATTAATAAATCAATGTGCTCTAGTCGTGTCATACAGAAAAAACATAAAATAAAATAAATATTTAAAAATAAAATAAAATAAAAAAATTTCCAAAGAATACTCAGACTAAATATTTTGTGAAGGTTATGAAATGAGGTTATGTCTCCCTTTAATACTGAATCAGTATAAGTAATAGTATGTACACCAGTAATTGTCACCTGGATTTGAGGTGAGATGAAATGAACACACATATTGTTTCAGTTGACATGAAAGACAAATTACTGCTTTGTCTCTCAACTGTGAATGTCCTTCATTACAGTTTTTCTTTGTTTAACTGTTCTTAACATACAACAATCAGAACCATACTGTTACCTCCAATAGCTGATGTTTTCTTTTGTGCTGGGTGTGTGTGTGTGTCGTTAACTAATAAATAAAACATAGGAATGGATCCAGAGTAACCATGGCTAAGGTTTGTCGGGGAGGAGGCATAGTCGGAAATCCTGGGGGGATGGGGAACTCACCCATATGGACACCTATATGCTTATCCCCCCCACCCCACCACTTTTTTGACAAGGTTGTGATATATAATTATCCCTCCCTTATTTTGCTTCCAAAAATTGAAATTGCAGTGCCAAAATAATAATCTTTACCAGTATTTCTCTTTATTGTATCAATGTAACTCTTAACCATGTCGTCTTAGTGCAAATATTCTAAAGCACACAGGGAGTCTATAATGGCGTCAAACCTAGAGGGCATGGACTGGTGGAAACATCCCAGCCACATTTTGGACAGGGGAGGCTCTGTCCCCCCCCCCACCCCCCACTTCCAGGAAGTGATTTTCACCCTTGGTGGGTGGAGTTAGGGTATGTAGAAGAAATACTGTGTTAATTTTAACAGTAAATGCCCAGTAGCAGATCTGGGGGGGGGTCCAGACACCCCCTTTTTATTTTTCATTTTTCGAGTGGAAAGACATTACCCATCACATTTAAAACCCCACTTTCAAAAATCCTGCAACCACCCTTGATGCCTAGTACATGTTTTTTTTTTTAGACATTTGATCTTACATTGTAAGTGTATCGTAATGTCATCATATAAAAATACTACAATTTATTTTCTTAATTTAGGCACCCATGCGATATGTCGCAACGAAAGAAGATGTGGAGAAAACACTAAAGGATTATGAGGCTGGCAAATTTGATACAATTTCGGACCCCACCAATCTTGAACATTTCAAAAGTAAACATCAAGAAAAAATGCCAGATGCGGACAGTCTACAACATTTCAGGTAAATATTCATCTGTAGTTACCTCCCTTGTATAACATCTAAAAAAATAAATAAAAAAAAATAAAAAAATATATATATATATATATATATATATATATATATCTATATCTATATATATATATATAAAAATGAGAAGAAGAGAAAAACAGGAAAAATGGGAAATGTTTGTGTCACAGAAAATGAAGAAAACTTTGTTTTAAAATGTTGCTTAGTATCAACTGCTAATAGATGTAAATGGATTAGCAATTGTTTATTTTGTATATTAGAATTGTGTAGCAATGTTAGATATCTGTATGGCTATTTATGAAAGTGCATATAAAAGAACTATCTAAATACAGACATTCAGAATTAACAGGGAGCGGGATCTAGCTCAAACGGGAGCATGTCTGCCTGTGAACCGGTCGGTCGTCGGATCGATCCTTCTCAGTGGACCCATATGCAGTTTGGGCTATTTTGCGTTCCAACCAGTAGTCCATAACTGGTTTATCGAAGGCCGTGGTATGTGCTGTCCTGTCTGGGACGGTGCATATAAAAGACTCCTTGCTGCTTATCTGAAAGTGTAGCCAATGTGGCAGCAGTGGGTTTCCTCTAAATACATATGTCAGAATGACCATATGATTAACATCCAATAGCCGCTGATAAGATAAAAAATCAATGTGCTCTAGAGGTATCATTAAATAAAACAAACTTTACTTTACTTTTCAGAATTAACATAGATATTTAATATTAGTAGTGCTCAGTTTTTAGGCTAGTCCTTAATTCCGGATACAAAAGTTGTATAGAACTCCACTGTTTAAAACTTTATTGATTGAACAGTCTGTGTCACTTTAATTTATCTTTTATCTTTAATTTTTAAGCACTAAATAGGCACTTTGGTCTTTTAATATATAAATGAATTTGAACAATTTTCTCCGGTTTGTTTAAAAAAAAAATTGGTCACAAATGTATATGAGAACTTGGTAAATATTAGTTGTATGTTATATAAAAACAACAACAATATAATAATAAATTTTTTTTTTATAAAAAAAATACTTTAATATTTATGTACTAAACAAAGCTCTTTTTTAAGTTATTATGAACATAGATATATTTTCTTTGTTTATGTGTATTGTAAACAGTCATCAAATTATTAGTGATTTTTAAATTATTTTTTAAATCGTAATAATAATCGTAAGTACGATTAACATGCCCACATCCATATGGTTCGGGCATGCCCCCCCGGATTCCGTGCCTTAAGAGGAAGGCACCTAATCTGGGGCGGAAAAGTGACAAAAAAATAGAGAACTTTAAAAAAAAAAATGAAATGGGAGAGTTTACATTCCTGTGGTGTTTACATAAAGGTTCTACAATGCTGCATAATTTACAGAAATCCACTTACATATATACTGACTGTATAAATATCATAATAATTCTTTATACATATTACTTTATACAATACTAGTTACAAGTTTTTATTATATCTTTATTGGTATGGTGACTTTCAGGTCGGAGACACCGCTTACGCGAGCACTGAATCCACTCAAAGCATTTTTTATGTCACCGCAATTATCTATTCTAAATGTTGGGTGAGCAGACGCAAGTGTTTTTTTTCTTTTATTTATTTATACATTTAAAATTAATTTATTAATATATTAATTTATTGGAACATTTAAAATTATTAAATATTAACATATTTTAATTTATTTATTTATTAATATAAATCTATACAGTATAATATATAAAATAAAATAAATATATACATTTATTATTTATTCAGTTTATATTTTAACTTTACTAGATAATATATATTTCTATTTATTTACATATATCTTTTATTTATTTTTATTATAATTTTTATATGTGAGAGATAAATTCTCATACACACTTTTCAAGTTAACACTAAGTCAGGAAAGCTGTTATTTGAATGTTAAAGGGTTAATAAGTGAGTGAATGGCCGGGCTGCTTTGTACTGTTTTTGTATTAACCTGTGTGTAAGATTTTGTATTCGCACACTTTGTGTAGTGGTCTTGTGACCAAGTTACACTTGGCTACAAGTTCAAGGCCACACAAATCACTTGGACAAGCTACCATTGATCTCTATTCACAAATAATTCATGAGGTCAGAGTCCGATGGGCTGTAGTTAAGACCGAAAGCCCAATGCTTTAGCACGGGTGAATGAGAAATTTAAATAGGAAATATCTGACCGTGCTATAGTGGAAATAATATAATTATAATACCTTCGTTTATAAAAGGTAACAACAGGTGCGTGACTAATTATTTTGGACACTTGCTTAGCAGGTATAGTACAACTTGATAAATCTGTCTACAATTGATTGCCAAGTTCAAAGCTAGTATACTGTAGTTACTGGGTTCAAATCCAGATGGTTACTGTGTGTGGAAAGGGTATAATCAAAAACAGTAGTTTATATAATTATTTAAACAGTGTTTTTTCCTGTTTGATAAACCAGTCATGGTAAATTGTCTGGAACAAGAAATATGAAATGAATACATATATATTGCAGATATTACACTACTAAACTGTTAGTAAATTAAACCCATCACTCAACCCACCTTAAAAAAAAATGTTTTTAAGAACAGTGTTTTAAAGCTAACTTAAAATAAAATGTTTTTAAGAACGGTGTTTTAAAGCTAACTTTAAATATTTATTTTTTTAAGAACGGTGTTTTAAAGCTAACTTTAATTTGGGTTTTTTAAGATCGGTGTTTTAAAGCTAACTTTAAAAAAAATGTTTTTAAGAATGGTGTTTTAAAGCTAACTTAAAGGAGGTACATATTAAATTTAAAGTTACCTTGCTGGAGGTACATATTAAATTTAATGTTACCTTGCTGGAGGTACATATTAAATTTAAAGTTACCTTGCTGGAGGTACATATTAAATTTAAAGTTACCATGCTGGAGGTACATATTAAATTACTCCCACCCACCAACACCCCCCCTGCCCACCTCAAAAAAAAAGAAATGAAATTAATAATTTAAATAAAAATTGAAATCCAAATGAATTTATTCAATAAGTGGCCTCTCAATTTTTTTTTAAATAAAATAAAATTAATACTAAGAATTCTATTCTTTTAAATATGTAAAAGTCTCGTTACACTTTTACTGTCATGCACCTCATATCATTTCCAAACTCTTCCTCAATGTTAGTAGTACACAGCTACCCGAAATTTACTCATCTAGTTTTTTTCCCCACTCTGACTTGTGAGGGAACTGACAATGCAGTCAAATATTTTTTCAAACATATTTTGTCTCAAAACATGACCCACCATACAGATTACAGTTTTTCTTACAAAATCAGAATGAATAGCATAATTTTGATAAAATGTTATTTTGTTTTTTCAGACAAGCTAAGAACCAGGAAATGGATGAAACTGAAAAGGAAAAAGTCCCACCAATTGGAACATTTGTCATGCCTCACCCAATATGGTAGGTACTAGTTCGGTAGTTGTATATTAACAGTTAGAAAATGTTGTCTAGACGTTACGTATGTTGGAGTAGTCTTCTCTCCTATGCTAATACTTAAAATAAACAAAAAATGCTTATAAATATACATGTATCTAGTAGTTATTTTTAAAAATGTATTTTGTAAATTAATATTTTAAATAAATAAAAATAAATAGTGTTAAAGAAAAATAAGTTACAAAATAACAATCATGAAGGTTGTTATTTAAGCAAGTAATTTTTCACCATAACCAATCACAAAAGTTGTATCATAACAAATGTTTTTTTCAAAATACCCATTCACAAATGTTGTTTTATAGAATGTATTTCCTCAAAATGACCAACTGAAAGGTGTTAAATAACCAGTCACAAAAGATGATTGTTTCGTAAGTGCAATTGTACATGTTAGAGGTACTTTGTTCTCTACAACAGATAAATATTATATAATATCTTCAATTCATTTCATATTGCTAAAAAATTACAGCCGGTCACTTTTAGAGCATTTTCTTTTTCAAGTTGTTATTTTTGTTTTTCATTTAATATCGCCATTAGAGGACATTGATTTATTAATCATAAACTATCGATGTCAAACATTGTCAATGCATGCCAGCCTCTTACGGGATGTGAACCACCGTCTTCAGCTTGAGAGTCCCATGTCATACTGGACCATTGAGGTTTACTAAACATTGGGGAGTGGAATCTAGCTCAAATGGTAGCATGACAGCCTGTGAAGCAGTCTGTCATCGGATTGATCCTTCTCAATGGACCCTTTGCAGTTTGGGATATTTTCCATTCCAACCAGTGGTCCACAACTGGTTCACCAAAGGCCATGGTTTGTGCTGTCCTGTCTGTGGGACAGTGCATATAAAAGACCCCTTGTGGCTTATCAGAAAGATTCGACCCGGACCCAGTGGCCTTGTCTTAAGACCTTGGGCCCGTGGCGGGCATACCCGAACCAATTGGACGTGGACATGGTTCAAAAATCAAACTGGAACTATCAGAAAGAATAGCCTATGTCGCAGCAGCAGGTTTCAGAATGACCATATGATTGACATCCAATAGCCGCTGATAAAATAATAATCAATGTGCTCTAAAGGCATTGTTAAATAAAACAAATTTTACTAAACAATGGTTAATTTTTTTTACATTTTCAGGAAGGACAGTCAACTTATGAAAGTGCAAATAACACATAAACCTCCAGAGAATATTGTAGACACGGTATGTTCACCAATTACATTATTTTCCATTTGTACTTAATTTCAGGGCAATAGCTTGTGAAGGGGAGGGGTACAGCCCCTCTTTTATCAATACATATTGCAATACAGTTTGATTAATTACCAAGATGTAGGGTGCAACGATACGGCCCAAACCGTATTACGATATATTGCGATACAGCAAACCCATATTGCAATACAGTTTGATTAATTACCAAGATGTAGGGGTGCAACGATATGGCCAAAACCGTCTTGCGATATAATGCGATACAGCAAACCCATATTGCAATACAGTTTGATTAATTACCAAGATGTAGGGGTTCAACGATACGGCCAAAACCGTCTTGCGATATATTGCGATACACAAACCCATATTGCAATACAGTTTGATTAATTACCAAGATGTAGGGGTTCAACGATACGGCCAAAACCGTATTGCGATATATTGCGATACAGCAAACGCATATTGCAATACAGTTTGATTAATTACTAAGATGTGATAAAGTCTTATTTTGATACTATCATCACTAATTACTAAATATCTCAGGCAGCCAGACATGTAGTGCTGTACCAATTTCTGATGAAAAAAAGAAAATATATAGACACAGAGATTTATATGTTTTAATTAAGTGTAACTTTTATTTTTATAACTTACTGTCATAGTTTTTATAGACTGATACTCATTAGGAAGATATATCGCGATACGCGAAACCATATCGCGGTATGTATTGCTCTCGGCAAGTATTGCAATATACCGGTATATCGTTGTATCGTTGCAGCCCTACTTGAAGTGTTTTAAGCAGTATAAATTTACCTGGACACTCTGCAAGTGAATTACACGTCTGTCTGCACAGTGTTCCGGGTAAGATGAACAAACATGGTAGAATAATGTTGTAGTATGAAAACAAACAGAGTTGCGCGTAAACAGTCTTAATGGTATTAGAAATAACCTATCTTCAGTTGTGTGTTGGAGTTACTCTCCAAGGTGTCACATTGATTAAGTGTTATTTTTCTACGTTCGTATTACAGCGGACACTGTATAAACCGGACGCATGTCAGAAAGGACACCCCAGCACATTATTTATTCGGCGGCTATTCTGTGATCCACGGTCTTTTAGAGGAAACCTACTACAGCCACATAGGTTACTCTTTATGATTAGCAGCAAGGGATCTTTTATATACGCTTTCCTATAGATATGATAGCACATACCACGGCCTTTCATAAACCAATTGTGGATAATGGGTAGGTGTAAGTGGTTTAGACCTACCCATTGAGCCCTTGCGGAGCACTCAGTCTGGGGTGGAGCAGATATCGAGATTAATTAATAGATTATTGAAAAAATGTAAAGTTTGTTTAACTTAACGACGCCTCTAGAGCACTTCAATCATATAGTCATTCTGACATATTTTGTTTTAGAGGATAGCCGCCACATTGGCTACTCTTTCCGATAAGCAGCAAGGGGTCTTTTATATGCACCGTCCCACAGACAGGACAGTTTATACCACGGCCTTTGATGAACCAGTTGTGGACCACTGGTTGGAAGGAAAATTTCCCAAACTGCAAATGGGGCATTTCATGTACACCATACCAGAGAGATTTTGTAAGCATTTTTTAAGCCAAAAATTTAAAAAATTGTGACGGACGTGACATTTTGTTTTCTTCAATATCTTTATGAAAATCTCTCGATAAAGAAAATCTTTAAT
>JAULBS010103534.1:0-15822 GCA_032355785.1 Symmetromphalus regularis
TTAACATTAACTTACCATTAATCTAACTGTGACTACCATGGAGGCCAGTGTACTACAAGATGATTATCATTGTAGACCGATCAATTCCCATGTGTCTAGTTAACATTAACTTACCATTAATCTAACTGTGACTACCATGGAGGCCAGTGTACTACAAGATGATTATCATTGTAGACATACTGACAGAACAATTCCCATGTGTCTAGTTTTATCATTAACTTACCATTAATCTAACTGTGACTACCATGGAGGCCAGTGTACTACAAGATGATTATCATTGTAGACTGAACAATTCCGAAGTGGTTAGTTTTAACATTAACTTACCATTGGCCTAACTCAGAATGTACCATAGAGACCAAGTACTGGCCCGGTAGTGCTGTGGTTAAGCTATTGGACCCACGGCATTATGGAAGGTACTGGGATAAAATCTCAGTCGAGATGGGATTTTTAATCTCAGTATTGGCTCCAACACAGAGTGAGTGCTTGGCAAGGCTCAGTGGGTAGGTATATGCCACTTATACCAACCAGTGGTCCACAACTAGTTTATCAAAGGCCGTGGTATGTGCTATCCTGTCTGTGGGATAGTGCATATAAAAGGCCAGTTTTCACCATTGACCTAACTCTGACTGTACCTTAGAGGCCAGTTTTCACCATTGACCTAACTCTGACTGTACCATAGTGGCCAGTTTTCACCATTGACCTAACTCTAACTGTACCATAGAGGCCAGTTTTCACCATTGACCTAACTCTGACTGTACCATAGAGGCCAGTTTTCACCATTGACCTAACTCTGACTGTACCATAGAGACCAGTTTTCACCATTGACCTAACTCTGACTACCATAGAGGCCAATTTTCACCATTGACCTAACTTTTGACTGTACCATAGAGGCCAGCTTTCACCATTGACCTAACTCTTGACTGTACCATAGAGGCCAGCTTTCACCAATGACCTAACTCTGACTCTACCATAGAGGCCAGTTTTCACCATTGACCTAACTCTGACTGTACCATAGAGGCCAGTTTTCTGCAAAACCCTTCTCAATGTAGAACCGCTGAGTGATAGTTTCAACATAAACTTACTATTGACCATGACTTGCCCGTGACCATGTTTCAACAGGTTCAAGAGCATCAGCTAGACATTGTATATCACTTGTTAGATCATTAAAGCTTTCTCTCTCCCCCTTATCACCTTCATCTTCTGGTCTCACAGTTCACTTTCTTCTTCTGGTGCACTTAACTAGACTTTATGGCATTGTATACTAATCTATACTACTCAAAAGAAGTTAAGGGTTAAAAATATGTTTTCGTATAAATATAAGGTGATGAGTTAAAATTTAAAGTGATGATGAAAGGAAAATACTCATAGGCCCTACCTTTTATTGCTAAAATTGACATGCATAGAATGACACTCATGCAAAATAAGGTGTCATAATGGGTGTTATGAGGCAGGTTGTCAGTTTAGTCTGACTAAATTCTTGCTTCAAATCCATGAAAAGGAAATTTGGGTTAACTAAAAAAGTTTCTAAAGATAAGTGCAATTATTGCCTGTCCCAACATAGTGTGGTGTCTATTGTCCAAATGACAAAGGGGGATATTCTAACCTTATCTGGTTTAAAAAGACATACTTATAAAAATAACAAAAAGTTTCCTTTGACCCTTAAATTCTTTCGAGCAGTGTATTTAAAGGGGTAAATGTACCTTATAAAGGCATTATTGAGAATTACTAAACAGCCAATAAAATGTGGCTTATTAAAACAAATGGCTTCTTGGAAGGAATACAAGTAATTTTGTACTTCAATTGAACTTGTGTAAACCAGATCTCCTTGTGACTTCAACATTACCATGACCTTTGTTATATCAGTCTGGGAACCACTGGCTGGAATGAGTGATAACACAATGGGTCTAGGCCTCAGGCAAATGCTTTATCTCTCACTTTTGTTTGAGTTCACAACCTTTTTTATATATTTTTATTAAATGGTTTCTATGACAAAACAAAACATGTCAAGAAAAATGTGAAAGAAAATGACCAAATAATGCCCTAAAATGTTTGTTTTTCTAAAATATTTAATATTCAAATTATTTACCTCATATTTTTTCTTTTGAGTTTTGTCTAGAATCTACATAAAATTTTAATTATAATACTTACAATTATGTAATTATTTATAGTCTAAATTTTAACACCATACAAATTGCATTCAGTTTGTGTCAAAGACATAACTTTGAGGGAGTGGGATGTAGTCTGTGAAGCAGTTGGTCATCGGATCGATCCTTCTGAGTAGACCTATTTGCAGTTTGGGCTATTTTTCATTCCAACCAGTAGTCCACAACTGGTTCAACAAAGTCCATGGTATGTACTGTCCTGTCTCTGGGAAAGTGAATATAAAAGACACCTTGCTGCTTATCAGAAAGAGAGCAGTGACAGCAGTAGTATTTTCCTCTAAATAGATATGTCAGAATGACCATATGATTGATTTCCTAATGATAAGATATAAATCAATGTGCTCTGGAGGCATCATTAAATAAAACAAACTATACTTTTTCATAACTTTGAGACTTAACCCACACAGGCTGTTAGTGTGAAACTATTATTCAATATATCGCTCTAACCCATACTGTTAGGTTTCATAATCTTGGGGCTAGATTAAGGATACTTGATGGCTACTACCAAGGGCCGAGGCTGTTGGACATCCTGTTGTTGTCCAGATACAGAGTAAATAAATTGTTTCTGAAACATTATTTACTCTGTTTGACCCTGTCCTTACAGTGTTCTTGTGTGATGTATGGTCAAATAGCACGTTCATCTAGAAATCATGTTCATATCAGTGTTCCACATTCTCAGGAAAAAATGAGGATATTCAGACCTCCTTGTACAAAAGTCAGGGGGTATTCGTACCTCTAAAGAGGAAACTCAAAGGGTATAAGTCACCGAACATACCTTAAATTAACTTGAACTTGACAGTTATAAAAGTAAAATACTAAAAAGATGTTTTGATCACTATGTAATTTTTACTGATAGAGTTATAACTGTTATAATAACTAATGTGATCAAGGATAGCTGACCCAACTACGTTCAATCTGCAGCTGAAACTATGCAAGTTATACCTCGGTAAAAAAGCGGTACATGTTTATACCCCTTACGGCAGATATGGAACACTGTCATATACTAGTATACCATAATCTATAGTATAAGGAAATGATTGTTTGTTTAATGAACCCCAGAACATTATTTATTCAGCAGCTATTAGTCTTCAGATATATGGAATTTTGTGATTCATACTCTTCATGTGAGCCTCAGTGGTCCAGTGATAGGACATCGGACTCTCAAGCTGAAGACAATGGTTCAAACCCATTAGAAGCTGGCCCATACATGACTATGTGTCAGTATTATCAAATGTTTGACATCCAATACCTACTGATTAATAGATCAACGTGCTCTAGTGGTGTTGTTAAACAAAGAAAAAAAATGCTTTTGTGTAAGGAAAGAGTTGTTTGTTTAATGATCCCCCAGCACGTCTTTTATTCTGCAGCTATTAGGTATCATTGTTTTGTGACTCATGGTCTTCATAGGAAACCCACATAGGCTATTCTTTCTGATTAGCTGCAAGAGATCTTTTTTTGCACTTTATCACAGACAGGACTGCATCTACCACTGCCAGTTTATAAACCAGTTGTGGACCACTGGTTGGTGCAAGTGGCATACACCTAACCAATGAACCTTGCGGAGCATTTATTCTGGGTTGGAGCGTGTATCAAGATTAAAAAATTCCTTAATACTGAGACACCTCAAAACACATTTTGTAATAAAAAAATATTTTTTTCTTTTCTTTTTTTGTACTATCATTTATCTCCATTATGAAATAATAATTTATTTTATAATCTCATTCAGAACATAAACACAATAATAAACTTGTTTTTTGTGAGCCTCAGTGATCCAGTGGTAGGACATCGGACTCTCAAGCTGAAGACAATGGTTCAAAACCCATTGGAGGCTGGCTCACACTTGATTACGTGTAAAAATTATTAAATGTTTGACATCCAATAGCCGATGATTAACAAATAAATGTTATAAAGGGGTGTCAAATTTTTAATTTTTTAAAATTTAATATCGAGGCCACCTCATAAATACATTTTGTACTGAAAAACTATTTCATCACATTAATACAACTAGTTTATACAAATCCTGTGACCAGTTTTAATCTTGCTGCTTCACTCATGTATCCCTCCATTTCACTAACAACATGTGCATGTGCTCGAACCTAATAGACATGTGTCTAGATAGCCGGTGAGTCCATGGTACCACAATACAGGCAGTGATAGTCACACAGCAAGATGGACTTGATAAATGATGGATTATTTCTGGGTATCTGTGGTCAGTGTATTGTTTGAGGAATGTGTGCTATCTCTTTCTGCATTCAGCATGGTCAGACAATTAGCCAGCCAGACTATGATCTGGAAACATGCAGATATACATGTTGTTATCTTGTTTGTTTGTAAGTAAAACTACATGTTTACAAGTGTGTCACTCTACAGCTAGCTCGAAAAAACTGGTTGAATATATGTAGGTGATTAGAATGGGTTTTTCTCTTAGTACAGATGAACTGACTGAGATTCATGGTATAATGCTTACAGTCTATTGCATGTAAAGACATATTAAATACACAAGTACAGAAGCAGGATTTTTTAAAAGGGGTCCAAATGTGATGGGTAATTGTTAATTTTCATGTCCTTCCACTCATAAAAAGTAAAAACAAAAAAATATAAGAAAAGGGGTTGGGGTAGAGGGTGGGCAGGCCCAAATCCCTGGACCAATGTAGGTGCATTGCTTTTTATATAATTATACAAAAAGAGGGGATTTTTTTTTTTTCTTCAGATTTTACATTGATGAAAAAAAATCTTTAAATGAGAGAATTAAAATTATTAAATGAAAATTTCAGCTTAGGAATTTTTATGTCCCGAAGTTAAAACATTAACATCTTTTTTTTTTCATTTTCAGGGCTAAAATATTTGCAGCACAATAACTACTGAAGACATTTTGATGACTATTTGACTGAACGGTGTGGAGATGAAATGTGATGAATGTATAATTTTTATTTTGTTTTATCCATGACATGATTGTGAATTGTGTTGAATGTAATGGCAGTAAGATGGCAGCAGTAATGACTGGAAATCAAGTTATCCTTCCAGAGTAATTTAGAGTTATCTGCCCATTTTCAGTAGAGTTATCCTGCCATAGTTATTGATCTTGTATGTCTGGATTTGACAGGTATCAAAGTACGTTTTGAATGGTTGTTCAGGTTGCAAGGAATTTACCATGTTAATAAAATTGGGAACAGTAGTTTGTGACTACATCAACTAAATTATCATCAAATTGGTTGAATACATGTTCATGATATCATTTAATTTTCATAGAAAATCATGGAACATAATAAATATGAAAGAGTAATATTCATATATCAGAATGTCTTATAATGGATTTATTAGAAAATCAAAGGACATTGTAAACTTCATAAATTTATTCTAACCTGTTGTTTCAAAATAGGTCCATATCCAGGGAAGTACAATGATGAAACAAAATCGTTAAATGGAAGAATTTAAAATAATTAAATGAAAATTTCAGCTTATGAATTTTTAAGTCCCCAATGTCATATCTAAAACATTAATATCTATTTATACACCCTCCTAAAAAAAAGAAAGGAAAAAAAGAAGAAAAATTGTTTTGAAAAACACCATACTACTATTTTTACTACATCCACATTTTTCAGAAAGCATTAATTGTGCCTATTTGATGTCAACTTCTTCAAAAAAAATGTCCCCCCCCCCCCCAGAAAATTATGTTTATGTCTGCCAGGTCCGTATTTTGTTGTAACCTCAAAATGGGTTACAAGATGCTGTTATTTCGATGCCTGTTTGAAATCATGATTTTTGTGTGATTCCGTGTGTATATGCTGTTTATATGGGTGTGAGTGGGGGTGTTTGGGAGTGAAGTGATGTATGGGTAAGTATATATATATTTGTATATATATATGATTATCATGACCATTATAATAATGTAATTTACAAAGTAAATTTTATTTTCATTTTGTTTTTCATTATCATCAAATTAATGAAATGTGAACTGTTGGTCATTATTGAAATATATTTGACAAAATGTTGTGAAAATTCATTTTATGTTAACTTAATTTGATATGTACAAAATCTTTGTGGACATAAACCATGTCTTTTTTTCTTCTTTTTTGTAATATCAGCTGCTGCAAATTTAATGCAAATTATTTACATTTTCTCAATTATTTATGTTTATATTTCATTATGTAAGAAAACATAACTAAAGCATTTTTGTTGTAAGCATAAATCAATAGTTTTATTCATTAAAATATTCATTAAATATGGTTAATCTTGTTTTATGGATATTAGGGATATATTTTGTGTTTGTTAATTGATTTGGGTTTCAGTATGGGGAAACAAATTTGAAATTGGATATATCTTAAAAATAAATTGTAGCAACTGATGATTTAATAAAATGTTTAAGAATTTTTTTCTAAAGCAGTTTCTAAATATTTTCATACTGATTTCTGCAATTCAAATTAAAGCAATAATTTTTCTAAATACTATTAAGGGTTTTATCCTTAATGTTTAAAAGTCCTCAAAACTGGGTACTAATCCCAAGCCAAAAATAAAAAGAACTTTTTTTCCTTCACAGTTTTAAGTATAATTCTCAATTAAGATATTTTTAAACTTAAACGGTTTTCAAGTAGTATTTAAACTGATAATGTAATACCATATATTCCCTATTTAATTCCCCCTCCTTAATTAAAGACCTTCGGTCATTTTGCAAAATAAAAATGGCTTACTGTAGTATAAATCCATGATCATGCTGTAGTATACAAAGTATGTAATGAATGCACACACTAGTAATCTGTATTGCACAAAATATTTAACAGTAAAACATGATTTCAAACTATGGTGAACTCAATAAACTCTAAATTCACAAAATGTAATGCTCCTGAGAGCGTTAAATTGGGAATATACGGTAATATGTTCATCTGGTATAAATACAATTGAATGATCCTAATGTTAGTAACATAAAACAAATAATCCCCTTTGAACAAAAAACAATGCATGCCTGTATATGATGGTGTATATATAATGATTTGTATTTTATTTTCTGTTGTAGATAACATTTATGTTGACATTCTGTAATAATATATGTGTATGTTACCATATGGTGTTTTCATTATGGAAATGAATTAGAATAACATTGTTATGTGTTGAAACTAGAATGGAAATATACATATCAAGATACCTTGGTGCATAAGATATGAATATTTCATTTATTTCATGATCATCTTCAAGGGGTGGATACCAATTTTGGGAAGGAAGGGGTTCACAGTGGCAGATCCAGGATGGTCTGTATGGAAGTCAAAATCAATAAAACAGGGTGGACCAAGCATGGGTTGAAAATAATTATTTAAATACAGTGAAACCCCTAAAAACTGGATCCTCAATAAACTGGAATTCCCTCAAAATCGGACATTTCTTGTGATCCCTAGATTTTAACCTATTTTAGCATTGTTAATTATCAATAGAAGTCAGAATACAACTATGGTTTTTGCATCTCTGCAAATGTTAAAACCCGGGTAAACTGGAATCCATCAAGACCAGACTTTTTGTTTGTTCCCATGGGTGTCCGGTTTTGAGGGATTTCACTGTACATACAATGTAATAATATTATTAATATACAAAAACTAAAATTTTAAAAAGGAAACTGGATTGCTGTTCCAAAAACACCTGTATCTGTCACTGGTTTGGTAGAATTCCCAAAGGAATTTGGAGGAATATTTTTATATATATTGTAAAATATACTACATAACTGACAGAAAAGGGCATTTTGTTTGTCAAGGGCAGGAATACAACACCCCACCCAAGCTGTTTTGGATCCACCCTAGAATTTATAATCCTTTTGTTGCAACAAAATAAACAAAATTAATTATGTATTTCTTAAATAGGTGGTCACATTTTGTTATCTAAGGGGCATGGGAATTATTGCTTTGGGTGCAAATAGGACCAGGCATAAATATCTAGGACAAAACAGCGATTGTAAAATTTATTTATTGGGAATAACAGAAAATAATGTGGTACCATTATGAAATTTGATCCCTGCATTATTTTAAATTTTAAAAATTTAGATTAAGTACAAAGTTTTAAAGATCTTTGTACGTGTACTTATATGTTTAGAAGATTGTGGGTTTTATGTTACCAGTATCATATAATTATAGGTAGTTTGTCACTACTAGTTTGTTAAAACATGAGAACATTGGAAAAATGTCTTTCATCTTTTATGAAGATGATGTACAGTGTATACAGTATTTATTCAGCTATAGGGCAATCTGTTTTCCCTCCAGAATGAGCCTTTAAAACCTGACCCGTCTTATAAGCATGATTTAAAGTCAAAACACTGTTTTCGGCAATCTCTGGTTACAGTAGCTAATCACGAAAATAGCCAATTTAAAAAAAAAACATTGTCAGAGGCCAATTTCTTTTCAATTCATTTAAATTGGATGCATTCACAAATGCTTTGCTATGGCATTCGTTAAAATAGTTAATTAAAATCCATTGTCGAAGAGAATTTAGACGTTCTGAACTTCATTGTCTAGAGTGCTTGGCACTTTAAAAATGGTGGACTGATAAATATGTGGATAAATACTGCACATAAATGATAAAAATGTTGCCTGAAACAAAAGTTTGTGCATCGTTTTATGTTCAATAGCACTTAGTAATGTGTCTATCTGTGTTTAGAAGTTAATTCTCATGTGTATTTTCAGCACACATGGTAAATTCATTTGAATAATTTGATTAAAATTTCATCCTGTCTTTCAAACAAGTGGAAGCAAAAATCTCCCCGAACACTCCAAAAACACTCCCATCTTATAAGCAACGTTGCCTTATAGCTGGATAAATACGGTATTCAATACCAGTTACAGTCAAACCAGTCTTAAGCAGCCACCTGTTTAATTAACACAATGTAGTCTGTTAAGACAGGTGGCTGCTTAATACAGGTTTTTTGTACTAGTTTATTTAGAAGAAAATAAAGGGGATTCTTAAAGACAGATGGCTGCTTAATACAGGTGGCTGTTATAGTAAGTTTGACTGTATTTAATTTGTGCAACATTTTATATTTTGTATATATGAATTTTATGTAATTTAAATACTAGAGCATGTAGATTCTTTGTTAATATTAATATGTATTGTCATTTTTATTTAAATAAATAGATTTTTAAATACGAAATACAAACATTGTTCTGAAATAAATTCACTTGAAATTCAATTTTTTTCTTTTAAATCATGAACATGAATACTACAGCTATTATTTATTTTGTTTTTTATTAATATGTATTGCCATTTTTATTTAAATTAACACATTTTTCAATAAAAAATACAAACATTGTTTTGAAATAAATTCACTTGAAATTCTATTTTTTTTTCTTTTAAATCGTGAAGATGAATGCTACAGCTATTACAGAAGTGTTGTAAGTATATAATATTGGGGAGGTGAATCTCATCCCAATCCCAAACACACACCAATTTTTTTCATAGAATTTGATTTTTGTTTTTCTGGTCCAAATATTGGGGCAGTGGTTGCCACCTCAGTTCCGATGCTTCTGTATATTTATTTTGGTTTTTTAATGTTTTAAACTGTTGGAAAATACATGTTCATTGTCTGATGGTGCTGTTAAAATCTCATTTCTCTCTATTTTGTACATATTTTCTTCTCTGTATTAACATACATATTATACACAATTTGTATTGACTGTTGCTTCCATGTGATATATTGTGTAACTAGAAAGATAGGTTTTAATCAATTAAATGATGATAAATAAGAAAAGATTATGGGATAGACACTGGAAGTTTCTGAAGGATAACAAAAAGTAAAGCAGGAGTGGATCCAGCCAAGGCAGGATTTAGACCTTGGAGTGCTCAGGGCACTTCAGGTTGGGGGCCCCTCAACATAGAAATTAAAATACATGACAAATAAAAAAAAGAACTAAAATTAATGAATAGAACTAATTTTATCATTATTACATTTTTTTAATAAAGGAAGTCCTAAGGTGGGGGGTGGCCTGGGCAGTTGCCCCCTTTGACCACTTAAAAATCCGGCTCAGGATCCAGCAACTTTTAAAGGAGTACAAAGTTAATTTTAATATATTTAATATTGAAGTGGGAAGGGGTCAAAAGTGAATTAAATGGGGGGAAATGTGGTGAATTGAGTCTCCCTAAACTGTCCCCTGGATGGCAGCAGTAATAATATTGTTCAGAATGTGAAGTGAATTAGTTTGCCTAAACCAACACATTTCAAGAGTAGCCTGGCTGTATACAAAATGTCGTAATTTATTTTTATTTTCTGATTAGCTAAAATTTACTGATGGAATTTCATTGTTTTATTTCTGAAAGAGTGCTCATGGTTGTCAGTAACAAATGTATTTATTTTGTTTTAGAAATTCACTTTAGTAGATAATAAAGAACATATGATCATTTACATTTGGGATAAAACTGAATTAAACCTGTATAATTAAAAATTTTATTGAGGTTCATAAGGAAATCTTTATGATTATCAACATAATTTATGCAGATTATTCCCATAATTCTGTTCATGGCAGAAGTGTTTCAGAATAGCTTATAAATTTCATGTCACAGCCCTTATCAGTGACATTTTGTAAATGTTTAGTATTGAAAGGTTATAAAAGTTTAAAGGCATAGTCCCATGGAATTTAAGGGCATTGAGCTCTAAATATTGATTACAAATGAAACTTACATGCATTTATGATACTAGATTTCGTTTTCATATCACACAAAATGTTTTAACTGAACCATGGTATATGGAATTCCATGCTGAGTTGATAATTGTTTTTCACATTTAAAAATTAGAATTCTTCAAATTTCAAGATTTCAAGAAATGTTTTTGCAGCTACAGAAATATTCGGATGTTTCAAAAGAACGTAAAATGGGAGAATACCGTCAAGTGACTCGAAATATATACGTCACACCTTCTTCAGCGGAAAAAAACTTTTTTTCAATTTATTTGTCCGTGAGCATAATTCATTATTATTTTTTAAATGTTGATAATAAGCAAGATGTGGTGGTTATGTAAGTAATTGAATGAAGTATTTCAATGGACAAATCAAATGTTTTATATTTAAAATTCATTCTTTGTTGGGAAATTAAATTGGTCATGGGTCTGTCATTAAAAAGTGATAGTTTAATTTAGAATTTTCAATGAAAACATATTTAGGGATTTTTTAAATCAGTAACATCATGTTCTCATGTGTTGTGAATAAAAAAAACATTATTCACCTAATATATGCTGGGGTTATTTTCTAAGCAATCATCTACATGCATTTGTTCATTGCGGATTTTCAGTTTCTTCACAAGATTATATTTCATCACCCTTTGGGGTTTGCAGAATGTTGTGCTGAAGGTCAAAAGTAAAGATTTCTAAGTCCACATATATATAACTTGTATTCTGCATCAATTATTTTTGAAAATTTCATTGTCAAATCAAATTTTGTAAAAGGCTGTTAATTTTAGAATCTAAAGATCAAAGGACAAGGACAAGATCAAAGTCAGATTACCCATGTATGTTAATCTGTTTCTGTATCATGACAAGTTACATAATGTGCAGTTGTTTTATAATTCTGAACTGAAATAGAACTGAATTTATATTCTACGGAGCTAGGTAATACATTCTGAAGAAAAGCATATTTCAAATAATTATGAAAAAAAACAAAAAACATAATGTATATAAAAGTAATTGTAGCGAAACTAAAGTTGTATGAGTGAAGGTCAAACCAAATGATCATTCGTGAATTTGCTAGTTTATTTATAAAACTAAAACTGGAAAAAAATGTTGTCTTCATCAGTAATTTATAGTAGGTTATTCTAATAAATTATTTCTACAAATTAAAATAACATTTACTGTTAGTTATTTTTCACAATTGACATTTAACCTGGTGGACGTAACCTTTAATACTGTAGAATTGTTCTTCAGTCTTGATATAGTAGATATTTTAGTTTTTATTTATCTATACTAAATTATACTTGACAAATTAGTAATTACATTATATATCATTTTGATATTATTACTAATACATATAAGCTAATCCAAACAACATTTTTACAAAATTAATATGTAATATGTTCACTATATCAGTGCTTCAAAACCAAAAGGGTGTAAGTCTGGATTTGGCACTTACTGGCATCACTGAATGCCCCTAAGCAGGGGCGATGGAGCTCTAGCCCCCCAAAATATATTTTTTATTGAATTATTCACCATCAAATTCTGATGTTCGAAAATGGGTGCAGCCCCCCACCCCAAAATGAATTTCGTTCCAATGCCTGTGCCCTAAGTGAACTACATCTGGTGCACAAAGGATGTATGTAGGTTTCTAAATTTATCCCATGTTTATCTTGAAATCAAAAGATATTCCACAAAATACTTGTGTCTAGGTGAGAAACAGTTTTTGCCACTTTACTTCATTATCTTTTACCCCAACTTACTCCCTTTGGGTTCTGAAGCAGCGATATTTCTTATTTGTAGATTTAACTCGTAGAACGATATAGTGCTGTTATTTGATATTTTGTAGTGAACTGGTTATTTGTTAGCAGACTATGCAAGTGATAACAACAATGTTACTAAACTTATTACACAGACAGTTCTCTTTGTATCATTTTGTACAATATGTCAACAAGATGAAAAATAGAAATAAAAATATTATTTGAAAAACATTTCTTGTTTTCTTTGAGGAGAGTGTCCACCTGAGGTCTAATGGGAGATAACTCAAAAGGAGTGTCCACCTGAGGTGCAATGGGAGATAACTCAAGAGGTGTGATGGGTCTTTGGGTCAGTCCCTTTCAGCAGACACATTTGGGCAATTTCTTATTTCATGGGATTTTTTTTTTTTTTTTATTTCTCTCTTTTTTAATGATATCACTAGATTTATTAATTATTAGCTAATGGATATTTTTACACTTAGTCAAGTGTAAGCCATTTCTTATTTCAGACAGTGGTTCATAATTGGTGTAACCAAGGTCATGAAAAAGCTCGTATAAAAGATCCCATGTTCCTAATCCAAACAGAGGTTAGTGTTAGTAGAAGAGATGAAGCCTGCTACGGCCATGCTAATAAGAGTAGTTGCATTAGTGTGGAGGTAGTGGGTTTCCTCTTTTCCACTAACACTAACCTCAGTCTTGGACAAACAGCACAGGAAGCTGAGCTGAGTGCCCAGGACAGCATGCTTGAACCGTAATTGGATATAAGCACGAAAATAAGTACAACCAACCAACTAATCCAAAACAGAAGCCTATATAGAAGTACGAGAGTTTCCTCTAATGACCATGAGTCAGTCATAAACAAAGTATGTCTCACACCAGTAATAGTCACTGAGTAAAAAATCTCTTTAAAAGGGACGTTGTCACAGTTGTGCAAGGTGGCAGTCCTCTCAAAAAACCGTTTATGTTGAAATCACTTGAAATTAAAGCCATAGTCCCACGGAATTTAAGAGGCTTTGTGGTCTAAATATTGATTACGAATGGAACTTACATGTATTTGTTATACTAGATCTCGTTTTCATATCACGCAAGACATTTTAACTGAACCATGGTATAGTGAATTCCATGTAGAGTCAATCGATTTTTTTTCACCTTCAAAAATGTCAAATTTCGAGATTGGAACTCCTCGTGAGATGAAATAAATTGATACAAAATGTTTTAGTAGCTACAAAAATATTCAGAAGTTATAAAATAACGGCTAACGAGGCAAATACCCATTACGTGATTTGAAATATATGTCACAAATTAAAAAAAAAAAAACACGTTATGTTTTTTCTACTTATTTGTCCGTGAGCATAATCCAGGATTATTTGAAAAATATTGATAATAAGCGAAATGCGGTGGTTATGTAAGTAGTTGAATAAAGTATTTCTATGGACAAAACAAAATTTTATATTTAAAATTAATTCCTTGTTTGGAAATTAATTAGGTCAAGGGTCTGTGGGAATATGTGTTTAATATACAGAACAAAGTATTGTCAATTAAAGCAAGTTATATCCAGAAAAAAAACTATAATTTCATAAAATAATTAAAAGTTCGTCAAACAGGAATGTGTGGCAGTCCTCCTAATAATATTTCATGATTCAATCGAAGCCCACCTCCCCGAAATCGCTTTTTTAATAATTTAATATATTCGACATTGATATCTGACATTATTATTTACTCAGAAATATATGCCCAATATTTGAACCTAAAATCAAGCTAAAATACATAAAACATAGGCCCCTATTGTTAGATTTCCGCAAACATTGCAACGCTTGACTTCACGCAAACCTCGAATCCCCCTTTTCAAAATCCTATGTACGCTCATGTATTTATGTTGAAATAGGCGTATAACTATCTTGGTAAGAAAACAGCTTTGTATAATTATTAATATGTATGTAGCCTACATACGTGCAAATATGTTACAAACAACAAAAACACGTGGATATGCAGTAAAACACGTGGCATAGATAAAGAATCGGCATAAACTTGTAACGGTCAGTCTGAGAGGATACTCTTGACGAAACTGACCGCTATTTACACAATTGCCCTTGGAAGCTCCACTCAACCCATGCAGTATCTAGATCTTCCCCAGATAACAGAGCAGTTAGGAGCAGATGTAGGAAATTTTTTATTTAAACGGGAGTGCAGTTCAAGAAGACAGTGTTAAAAGCCCCCTGCCTCCCCCCCTCCCTACTAATACAGGCCCATAGGACGGATTTTAAAAGAGCGGAACTCTTTTTCAAAATGGGGGTTGGGGGTTCATTTTATGTGGGTATAAAATGTGTTGTGCGAAATCGCGAATCTTTACCCGAAATAAAAAGTGGCGAAAATAAGGGTCTGAGCTCCCCTAGCCTCCCCGGCTCCTACCGACATGTAATAGGGGTTCTCTTTGTTTGACACCACTAGAACACATTGATTTATTAATCATCGGCTATTGAATTTCAAACATTTAGTAATTTTGATAGTAGTTTGTGTGAGCCAGCCTTTAGCGTGTTTTGAACTACTGTCATCAGCTTGAGAATCCCCCAGCTATTAAGTATACTCAACTTAGAAACACTATAAAAATTACTGCTGTTAGGTTTAATGCAGCTTTCGAAAGGTGGTGCACACATTAGGCATATATCCCCCCTCTGAATCCGCCCTGCATAAACAAATTATCCGATCAGGTTTTGATAACATGTACGACAGCTATACAACAGCGGATACATGAATTTGAGAAAGGAGGAGTGTGAGATACAGTATATGTCCAAAAAAAACCCGAGGTAGGTACGCTTAGCTATGAATGTTGTTCAACGAAGAAAACAAATAAAGAAGTTGTAATAATAATAATAATAATAAATTAATATTAAAATGGTACCCACCCCTACACCCAACCCCTCAACCTGCCTTAGTGTTTGAGTAGAGGATCCAGAGCGGTCCAGGCGTCCGGAACCCCTTTTCAGATGGGTTGTTTTTTTTGTGTTTTTTTTACATTTTTAGAGCGTAATGACGTGAAAATTGACCCTTTTTTTACCCAATCACATTTGGACACGCCCCTTTCACAAATCATACAAAAAGTTTGTTTATTTAACGACGCCTCTAGAGCACATTGATTTTTAATCTTATCAACGGCTATTGGATGTCAACCATATGGTCATTCTGACATATTTATTTAGAGAAAACCCGCTGCCGCCACATAGGCTACTCTTTCCGATAAGCAGCAAGGGGTCTTTTATATGCACCGTCCCACAGACAG
>JAULBS010103545.1:0-15821 GCA_032355785.1 Symmetromphalus regularis
CCAATAGCCGATGATAAGATAAAAATCAATGTGCTCTAGAGGTGTTGTTAAATAAAACAAACTTTACTTTTACTTTTTTTTCATTAAACCAAAACCAAACTTGATTCCATTGTTCATTGTTCCTGAATTTATTTATTTTAAAACATTTTGTACTTGCAGGTCATACAGCTAGATATTTCACCTGAAGTCCAGAAGCAAATTATTTCCGAGTTAGAGGTTTTATATAAGGTGTGTTATATTTTAACATTTTAAGTTGGCAACTACCTAATTATGAAGCTTTTGTTTCTTATCATTTGTTGCTTCCATAGAGTGAGAAGTGGTGTTGACTACTAATTGTGAGAGTGGCTTATGTGGTATTACCCTTTGTATCTCCATTGCTGACAATTTCTTTGTTTTTGTATTATTATCCCAGAAAAACAGGCAAAGTCAAGGATATAGGCCTGAATATTTAACGTAAAGTGACATAACATATTTAATCACAAAAAAGAATAATATAAAACAATCAAACAATATGGGATATTAAAATATTAACAAAAGGATAGGAAAGTTAAGAGAAGAAATAGGTTTTTGAGAGAGTAAATTTCCCAACTAACTTGATACAAAAACTATAATTAGCAAATTTCTCTCATTTGCTTAGGTACTGGTACAGTTCACAAATATTTTTAGAATTAACAGGATTATACCGTTATCACTAATACCAATTTAAGCTTGTGTGACTTTGTTTTTCCAGGTATATTTGTCAAACAGTGACAACATAAATTACTAAATAACCTGATGTTATAATAGAGGCACTGATTTTTCACAATAATGGAAATGTGGACGAAATCGCAGAAAAACCTATTTGAAATGGAATTCCCGATTTTCTTTGAAAACATTATTACTCGTTTCCAAATAGCGCAGTTTATTAATTAAACAGATTTTCCAGCGTCACTTACTGAGAATTACCGAACTCAATGTAATTGCATATTAAACAAGTTCCCTCTCAAGGTTTTTTTTTTTGTGAGTGTGTGTGTGTGTGTTTAATGGAAAATATTTCAATGGATCACAAAATTAAATCATAAAATTTACTGAAATGGCAAAAACGGAATTTGTTAAATTCTGAAACGGAAAAGGGAAAAATCTGAAACGGATAATCAGTACCTCTATTATAACAGAAGCTAAAATAGCATACGTGAGCTGCCTGTGTAGTTATTTTGTGTATATTTATCCTCTTTTTCTTTTTTTGTTCTTTAAAAAGATAAATTTTGTAAAATGTGTTTGTCTTGTTTTTCAGTGTCAATCTAGATCAATTATTGCATTTTATGGTGCTTTCTTCTTGGAGAACCGGATTTCAATCTGTACGGAGTTCATGGATGGTAATCTTACTTTATTGCATGTTTTTGTCACCTGTCATTGTTTGTTATAGAGACATGTCTGACTTAGAGCAGATCTGAGTATTTTAGCTTCTGTCAACAAGATTTAAACTTGCATTTCTGACTGGCTTAGCCATGAATATACTGGCATTTTTAAGATTTATTTTCCTTTTGAAATACAAAATAATATAAATTAATTAAGAAACCCTTAATCCATTTTTAAAATTACTTGGTTTACAAATGTTTCCTCTGATACTGGTTGGTCAATACAAAATTTGTAATTTGACATTTGTGTATAGATATTTTCAAAACACTGGTCAGAAGGAGAGAAAAGAAGTGTTTTGTGATGATGGCTTATTAAGCTATTTACTCTTCAGTTATGCCATGTTGAAAGGTAAAACCTTCCAAAAACTAAATTTTATTTTAATTTTACTTTGATGATTTTTTATATCTGATAGTTTTTAATATCTTTGATGGTTTTTAATATCTTTGATGGTTTTTAATATCAATGGATCCCTAAACTAACTAATAAAAAGTATCCTATTGATAAATACATTAATTGTGTAATTGTGAATTACCTCAGATCCTGTCAATAGTGCAGAAAAATGTATTATTTTTGTATTAGAATAATATTGCTCTTTGTTTTTTCAGGTGGTTCTCTTGATAGGTACATGCCAGTACCAGAGTCCGTGCTCGGCAGAATGGCAGTGTATATAATAGATGGCTTGGTCTATATGTGGAATCTGAGCTTTCTACATAGAGGTTAGTTTTAGTGTACAGTGGAACTGTCAGTGGTCTATATGTGGAATCTGAGCTTTCTACATAGAGGTTAGTTTTAATGTACAGTAGAACTGTCAGTGGTCATTATGTGGAATCTGAGCTTTCTACATAGAGGTTAGTTTTAGTGTACAGTAGTACTGTCAGTGATCTATATGTGGAATCTGAGCTTTCTACATAGAGGTTAGTTTTAATGTACAGTAGAACTGTCAGACATGGTCATGTACAGACCATCTATATTCAACAACTACATGTCATAAAGGATCACTTTTTATTTTCTCCCTACTCGGCTAATTTAGTCACAGTCACAGTTTTACATACTAGACGTCTATTCAACCCCAGCAATTAAGAAAATGTCTACAGCAAAATAAATGCCGTGTAGAAATATGCATTCTTCATGGCACTTTTAGCATAAAGTATACTTTATTTTTAATAATAAGAAAAAAATACAACTTGAAAAAAAATAGTCTGCACTAAAAAAAAAATGCTGCAGAAAATGAAAAACTGTGGCAATCTCAATGGCAATTTCAGGTATTAATATTGTAAAACACATTGTCATATATTGTAAAAAGGTTGGTTTATCATAGGAATGGCCCTACCAAGGGAAGTAATTCAGCATGGTTACATGGTGGAACAGGCAATGCTGACGTCTATAAACAAGACTAGCACCAGTAGACTGCTATGGTTTTGATTTACCTAATGTGATTAGTTGGAATGGAAGACATGTTCCAATCTGATGCCTAATCATTGTTTATTAAATAATGTGCTTGACTGTAATTGACCCAGAGTTTATAATTTTTGTGAACTGTACAAGTTATATGTTTATTTGAGATATCAAATGTTCTAGTCAACACCAAGGTAGAATTGAAACTTTCTTGTTTTAGTTTTAATATATTTAAATTAAACTTCACTTGTAAACTGTAAAATGTTGTCTGGTAATTTTAGAATATTTTATTTCAGATATAAAGCCATCCAATGTTCTAGTCAACACCAATGGAGAAGTGAAACTTTGTGATTTTGGTGTTAGTACCCAGGTTGGTATCGTTCACATTGATTTCTCTTTTGGCAGGTTACAAAATTAACATATGTAAGCTGTGGTTGTTCTGCTTATAGATTGATTAAAATTTGTAAATTCGACATGTAGGGCTGGCTACATTTCCAACTTGACTATAGGTGTGCTGACTGGAAAATATGCTAAATTTATACCCTATTTAGATTTTAACAACTTTTGTGTAAATCAATCATATCAG
The DNA here is from genome assembly GCA_032355785.1 of Symmetromphalus regularis. Classification (NCBI taxonomy): domain Eukaryota; kingdom Metazoa; phylum Mollusca; class Gastropoda; order Neomphalida; family Neomphalidae; genus Symmetromphalus; species Symmetromphalus regularis. The sequence continues at coordinate 3,380 of JAULBS010103545.1, forward strand.
CTTTATTAGTACTGAAACAACTGTATGCTTAGTGACCAGTCCCCCTCCTCCCCATCCCCCCACCCCACACACACATCCATATGAAACAACATGTCACTGGAACTGTTGATTTTAAAATAAGATGACGTAATAATCGTTCAGTTGCATCTGGAACACCTCAGCCAATATGTTCTGTTTGTGATTCATAGATCAAAGTACATTTGATCAAGGCTGTCTTAAATATGAGTAGGCCTTATTTAAACTGTTTTTATGAGGACAAACATTTTTATATTTTAGTAATATTATTATTTGTTTAAACATGTTTATATGTAGACTGGGAATTGACAGATTATTATCAACATCTAAAGAAAACCCCATCCCTTCTAAATGAACATTGTTCATGTAGCATATATGTCAGACTTTTGAGATAGTACCTTATTTGGTCCATCTGTAGGTGCAGTAAAAAAAAAAAAAAGGTGGAACTTACATAGAGTGTACGAATACTGACTTTACGACATTGGGATAGCTTTTTGTCGTCTTCATAAACTAGCTGTTCACATTTTCAATTATGTATACCAGGTGTCCTCTACAAACATTTTAAAATATAACAGAAATTGTATTTCTTTTGCCATATTCTTAAAATATAAGTTACTTGTTTCACAATTGTTATAGGTCATTATTAGATAATAATATTAATTATACATGTAAGTACCCTTATGTTATGTAATACTATGCAAAGTCATGCAAGAAAAGTGTTATTAAATATAAATGTCTTCTGTTTTAGTTGGTGAAGTCCATAGCAATAACTTTCATTGGAACCAATGTATACATGGCTGTGAGTACATCTTTATTCAAGTAATATTTAAACCAAAATAATTGTACACTATATATAACAATATATAACATTATTTATTATGTTTAAAAAATGTAGTTTTGTCTTATCACGTGTATGTGTACTGGCAATAATTTAGCTTAAAATATTTGTCTATTTTTAATTTTTAAAAATACTAATAAGGAGTTATTTTTTTGGCATTAATTATCTCCCATGACATAATGACATTATTGTGGTAATAAAGATGCTTCATCAGATCAAAGATTGTTTGAAATTTCACATTTTTATTTAACAGCCAGAGAGGATTCAGGGAGAGAAATATTACATACCTGCTGAAGTCTGGAGTTTAGGTGTCACATTATTTGAGGTGAGTTTTGTTTGGCTGTAAGCTATTATTTATGTAAATATTACATACCTGCTGAAGTCTGGAAGTTAGACGTCACATTATTTGAGGTGAGTTTTGTTTGGCTGTAAACTATTATTTATGTAAATTTAACATTATAATAGTTATCCAATATGTATTGTTCAAAGGGACATAACTAACAGATAGATTGTCCTCCTAGTAAACCAACGAACTACTTTCATTTCCAGCGAATTGCCCACGTTTCACAAAGACTGTGATATGTGCTATCTTGTCTGTGATATGTGATATGAGCTGTCTTGTCTGTGATATGTGCTATCTTGTCTGTGATATGTGCTATCTTGTCTGGGATATGTACTATCTTGTCTGTGATGCGTGATATGTGCCATCTTGTCTGTGATATGTGCTATCTTGTCTGGGATATGTGCTATCTTGTCTGGGATATGTGATATGAGCTATCTTGTCTGTGATATGTGCTATATTGTCTGATATGTGCTATCTTGTCTGGGATATGTGCTATCTTGTCTGTGATGCGTGATATGTGCTATCTTGTCTGAGATATGTGATATGAGCTATCTTGTCTGTGATATGTGCTATCTGGTCTATGGGAAAGTGCATATAAAAGATCCCTTGTTGCTAATTAAAAACGGAGACTCTATGTTGGAACATAAAATTCTACTACAGATAGTGTCACATTACTATATGCTTGACACCTAATGGCCACTCTGATTAACCAATGTGCTGGGGTGTTGTTAAACAAACAGTCCTTCTTTTAATTGTGCACAATTAAATAATAAATTATGTTTACATTTGTGCAGTATAATACATTTTGACAAAATAATTGACCATTTACATTTTATCTATTGTGGAACATTGTCTTCAATGACAAGAGCTTATGGTCACAAAGCAGGTCACATAAATATTTGTTATAGAGAATACAGTTTCATATTAGCACTTGCTCATATATGGCATAAGTATCACTTGGACTGTTTTTGAAGAATAATTCTTTTGATCATGATAAAATGATTGTTGTAAGAATGGCATGGATATTACACTGAATATTTTATTCTGTTAAGTGTGAGATAGTCTGACACAGTTTTGACAATTGTGATATAAAAATAAATATATTAGATTTTCATTTCAGCTTGCAACAGCCAAACTTCCATTCCAATCTGTGAGTATTAATTTCAGTACTGTTTGATGAATATTTATTTCTTTTTGACAACCTGACCTCTAACCTTCCCGTTTCATTATACTGGTTCAAACATCCAAAGAGCTAATGAAATTTCTAAAACCTTTCACAGAGTCCTCAGCTTCCTTCTGTAAATAAATAATTATTATTTATTATTATTCTGGTATTATAACAGCAACTTCATGTACATGCTTTCTTCTCCAGTTACAGTTAGGATGTGTTTTTATGAGTACTTTTTTGTGTTGATTGACTTGATCCACACTTATCCTTCTTACTCATATTTATTTTCAATAACTTATTTTTGCACCTAGTTTTTTCAGTGATATTTGTCTTTGGCTGCCATTTAATGTGGCAGTTTATTCTTTTGTTTAATTGAAATTTGTTGATTTCCTGTTCAAATACAAATGAAAACATTTATTTCTACTCCTAAATTATATTAATTTTTAATTTGTTTCAGATTTCTACACAAATGTTGGTATGTATATTTAATTTCTTTTTCGAGAAAAACATCTTTTTTTAGTGGCCTCAGATGTTTGTTAAGTTACTTAATCTTGATTAATGACAACAAGATTTTATTTAAGTTAACTAATTTAATTCAGTAGTGGTAAACCCTCTTTAAAACTTCAAAATAAAATACTTTTTAACATCAATGTAATGTTTTAGGGCACATATTTTTACAGAGTAAAATATATCTTTCTGTAGGTGGTTAAAAGTAGTATTGCGATATAGTGTGATACAGCAAACCCATATTGCAATACATAATGCAATACAGTTTGATTAATTACCAACATGTGATAAAGGCATATGTTGATACTGTCATACTAATTACTAAAAATAACTCAGGCAGGCAGACCTGTACCAATTTTTGATGAAAAAAAGAGTCTATGTAGACACAGTAGATTTATGTTTTAATTAAGTTTTAAGTTTTATTTGAAATCATAACTTACTGTCATAGTCATAAGTTTTATAAGATAATTAGATGGATACTCATTAGGTAGATTTATCGCGATACACGAAACCATATTGCGGTATGTATTGTGCTCGGCAACTATTGCAGTATACCGGTATACAGTTTTATCATTGCACCCTAGTTAAAACAGTTACTGGAAACAGTTATTAATGCATTATAATTATATTTCAGCCATTTGACCTGATGAAATGCATTGTACATGAAGTAAGTACAAATATTTATTAGATTAATTCTATTTTATATCATCATACTGGCAGCATGATAGGAAAAAAAGAAAGATTACTTTGTTCACACTGGGCCCAGTTGTTCAAATCAAGGTTAAGCTAACCATGGGTTAGTTGAATATTTTAAAACCAAATTATAAATCATTGCAAATTGTAATTGAAGAGATGTTGTAACTTAGATTATTATTGGCTACGGTATCCATAAATAATCAAACTGGAAGTATATTTGAACTTTCTACAAAGATATTTTAAAGAGAAATATCCATCTACCCCATGATTAGCTTAACAATGTTTTTAACAACTGGGCCCAGGGGTTGAATTAACTGATCACCTGGATGCCATTGGCAACCACATTTTAAAGTGGCATCATCAAAGAACGGTGTTAATGACATGGCTCCTAACTTGGTTCACATAATGGTTTGCTGGGTGGAGGTTTTTGTTAGAAGATTGCTTGGACCATTTGGAAAGGGGAAATTGCAATTACTTTTACATGTATGTTAAGAACAGGCTAAATATTCTAATAAAAAAGGAGACACTAGTTTTCTTCATTTATTTCTTTTTTATAATATGTGTATAGGGAGAAGTTTTTAAAAATTATTTCTTATAGTTTCTTGGTTAAATTCTTTGATTTTGTGGTTTTGAATGCTTTAGATGCATGTAAATGGTTTGATTTTTATTCTTCAAATAAATTGGTTAGTTTTAATGAAAATATCAGTGTTTAGTCTTTCTTAATACCTTAATTAAATTATAATTTATGTTGATTATGTTGTTAATTTTATTTCAGAAACCTTTGAATTTGCCTCAAGATATATTCTCACCACAATTTGTAAGCCTAGTTGGCCAAAGGTAATTCGTATTTCAATAGAAAAGAAATTATTTTGTAACCCTATTTGGCCAAAGGTAACTCGTATTTAAATAGAAAATAAATTATTTTGTAAGCCTAGTTGGCCAAAGGTAACTTGTATTTCAATAGAAAAGAAATTATTTTGTAAGCCTAGTTGGCCAAAGGTAACTCGTATTTCAATAGAAAGAAATTATTTTGAACCCTATTTGGCCAAAGGTAACTCGTATTTCAATAGAAAAGAAATTATGTTGTAAGCCTAGTTGGCCAAAGGTAACTCATATTTCAATAGAAAAGAAATTATTTTGTAACCCTATTTGGCCAAAGGTAACTCGTATTTCAATAGAAAAGAAATTATTTTGTAAGCCTAGTTGGCCAAAGGTAACTTGTATTTCTATAGAAAGACATTATTTTGTAAGCCTAGTTGGCCAAAGGTAACTCGTATTTCAATAGAAAAGAAATTATTTTGTAACCCTATTTTGCCAAAGGTAACTCGTATTTCAATAGAAAAGAAATTATTTTATAAGCCTAGTTGACCAAAGGTAACTTGTATTTCAATAGAAAGAAATTATTTTGTAACCCTATTTTGCCAAAGGTAACTCATATTTCAATAGAAAAGAAATTATGTTGTAAGCCTAGTTGACCAAAGGTAACTTGTATTTCAATAGAAAAGAAATTATTTTGTAAGCCTACATGTAGTTGACCAAAGGTAACTTGCATTTCAATAGAAAAGAAATTATTTTGTTAATATAATACATTCAAACATTTAAAAAATAACATACATCTGCTTTATCTTCATAATTATATAATAATAATAATGGTAATATTATTTTTCCATTTAATGATTGGTTGAGTAAAATTCTGTTTTCTCTGGCAGTCTTTTTATCCATCTGAACCAACAGTTTAGGAACATTTTCAACTACATTCATCTACTGTATTGATATTTTTATTGTATAAACATGACAAACATCTAGCTCACTGTAAGACTGGCTTACTGATGTTTGATAAATCCTTAGATGATTTCCACTGGGTAGATCTGTAGTCGACAACTTGTATATCATCATACATGAATGCTTTATTTGCAATAGGCCATACAGCCCTTGAGCACAAAATATATTTACATAATACATATTTACAAATATATAAATTATTACAAATAAAATAAAATATATTATGTAGAAATAATATACTAAATACTTGTAATAAATTAGACATAAATATACATGTGGCCACATATGAATAAGTTATTTTTACAAAGTACGCAAAACTCTACAGTTATGAAAAAGGAGAAGTTTACTTATATAAAATTGTATTTCTGTGTTGAAATGCCTTACACAATATATGGTTAACAGCCTTACTATTTTAATGTTATTGTTTTTTAATAATTCAAAAGATTTAAACATTCTAAGCTTATTTTTATATTTTGGAATATCATGTGCTGTCCTATCTGTGGAAAAATCATATAAAATATATCTTGCTGCTAATTAAAAAGAATAGCCTGCGTAGTAGCAGCAATTTATTGTGTAGACAGTGAGTTGAAAATATCACAGATTAAACTGTACTGGTGTTGTTAAACATTTATTTGTTTTCAGCATGCTAAAAGATCCAAGTCAAAGATTGACTGCAACAGAGCTGATGGTACGCAAAGTTTAAATATTTTTTCTATATACTCGAATTACATTAGCATTATATTACATTGTTTAGAATTACAGCATTAAACTAATGGCTGACATAAGTAGGCATTGGGTAGTCATTGAAGGAGTAAGTAGAAAATAATGGAAAAGAAATGATGTTGATGTCATTCGAAGTGTATTGGCTCCCAAAAGGACATTCAAAATCTGCTTTGGGCAATTATTTTTAGAAGAGTTTGACATTTTTGTACTTCTTTGTATTGATAGTAATATTAATTGTGAAGGAGCTGTTGAATTTCAAAAAAGAAATTACTGACTATATAGGCATTAATCTCAACATGAATAATCTGATACGGCCATTCTTCAAATCTAATTGATGAGCTTAAAATTCTACAATGCCTGCTCATGATAAACTATATATTAGGTCTAAATTGAAAATGCTCAAAGTCCAATGAAAAATGCACACTAGTAGGTGGTAAAATAATTTGTATATCAAATGTTCAAGGGAGAACACTCTCCTATAATGAATTGCAATGTACTACTAGGTTATATCACTGTTGCTTAATTTTAGTCCAGCTAAGTAGGATCTCATTCATGCATACTGGAGTATCCCAAGTATTACCTAAACATCCCATCATAGAGTGATGTAGCAGCACCTGAACTGACAACGATGATGAAAGTTTATTTATTAGCTGTGTACAAACTTACCTCCTCTTAACTGGCACTATATGAAAAATCAGTTTAGGAGTGATCAGAATGGAATATATTTGATGTAAAGCTTGTAGCTTGAGCAGTAGAAGCTAGACTAAGTCATTAGACATGGTATAATCCAGATCTAGCTTTTTTAAGTGTGATTTAATCAAGAATATAATTGGATCTGTAAGTTGCATATTCATAAAATGCAAATATACATGCATTCCTGGTGAGAAATTTAATACCCTTCTGATAACCTTTTAATTTAAAATAAAGATGAAGACGTCAACGGCAAAATGATCATGGTCACAAATATCCATAATTTGACATGATACTGCCTTCAATAACTGCATATAAAGACACTTGTTTTCAAATGTCCCTATACATGCTGAACGATCAGTCGTTCTTAAATACGAGGTCCAAAAATGACTGGTTTTGGAAAAATAATCAAAGTGATATCATTCATTATAATTTTTCTCAGTTTGACCTCAATGTGACCTTGATCATTTTGCCTTTGACATCTTCAGATATATTCCATTATGTGATTTGAGGCAAACATTAAAGACCAGTGTAAATAAGTCTAAAATGCTACATGTACGTGTAGTTTTACTTATCCACTCCTTCATCCCTTTGCATTACTTACTATTGTTTAACTATTTAAATAGTAACAACAGTACTCATCTTCATCCCTTTACATTAGTTACTATAGTTTAACTATTTAAATAGTAACAACAGTACTCATCTTCATCCCTTTGCATTAGTTACTATAATTTAACTATTTAAATAGTAACAACAGTACTAATCTTCAAACGAAAATTACAACATAGTACCTTTATACAAATTTCTTTTGCAGAATCATCCATTTATACAGCAGTACACAGATGGCAACATAACTATGATAGCAGAGTTTATACACAACCGACTACAGAAACCATGAGACAGGTCTTACAACTCGTACTCAATTGTTACCAAGAAGCTGTTGGTGGTGACATCAGCAAGAAAAAGCTACATTTATTGTTCTTCATATCCGCTAAGAGTATGATGCATATATTCATCCCATAACTGCCATCAGCAGATAAATGAGAATTGTCTTCTGAAAGAACTAACCTTGCAGAGTTCTCCAGACAGATTTTGGGACATTAAATCAGTCCAACATTAAAATTATGTTTTTAAAAATTGATGAATGTCAGGAACTCATTTATACGCTTGTCTCAGACTAACATAATGAGTCAGGGATTTATCTATCTGCTTTGTGGGGATTCCTGTGAGTCTCAGACTAACATCATGAGTCAGGGATTCATCTATCTGCTTTGTGAAGATTCCTGTGAGTCTCAGACTAACATCATGAGTCAGGGATTTATCTATCTGCTTTGTGGGGATTCCTGTGAGTCTCAGACTAACATCATGAGTCATGGATTCATCTATCTGCTTTGTGGGGATTCCTGTGAGTCTCATACTAAAACCATGAGTCAGAAACTCATCTATCTGCTTTGTGAGGATTCCTGTGAGTCTCATACTAAAATCATGAGTGAGGTACTCATCTAGCTACTTTATGAGGATTACTGTGAGTGCCAAACTAAAATCATGAGTGAGGTACTCATCTAGCTACTTTATGAGTATTCCTGTGAGTGTCATACTAAAATCATGAGTGAGGTACTCATCTAGCTACTTTGTGAGTATTCCTGTGAGTGTCATACTAAAATCATGAGTGAGGTACTCATCTAGCTACTTTATGAGGATTACTACCTTAAAGGAAGGAAATGCTGTGGAATGTAGGATTGATTCTTAAGAAGGCTTACTGATAACGTAACACCCATATCAACCCTGTGATAATGTGATAGAGCTCGTAACCATGACGATGAGTCTCTTGTAAATCATCTCAGTCTAGTCTAGGTGGAGGTGGATGAGGAAATCATTGAAACATGTTTATGTGACATTGAGTGCCAGAGAGCTCGAGTTGACAAGTCACACTGAAATGACTGTGACGTTATTTAACATAATTAACACTGTCACTATAATTAAATAGTTTTTAATAGATTTATTATTCATTGACCCCCACTACAAAATAAATATCTACTGTTGGAGGTCATACAGTACTATGCTAAATTATAAATATTTAAAATACATCAGTGTACAGATAGGGCTTCTAGAATTTTTTTGGAATCCAATTGCAGTAGGACCAGTGATTTTTCAAAATTCACTAGCCCTACCTCCCAAAAATAAAACTCAAACTTGACAATCGGATCGATATTTTGCAAGAATAATTTTTTTTTTACAAAAATGAACCCTGATTCATTGTTAGATTAGTGTCACCATTTCCAAAAACAAAAGAACACAACAGATCTATCAAACAGTGACCTACATGGCTTCAAGTTTATTTACAAAAAAGGCCACGTGCGATTCGATTGTCTCAGACTTCGCAGATGACCGACTTGGTCGGAATAAGACTAAAAAGAGACAACCTAAAGTAAAATAATCATTACCTGCAATGTAATAGGTAACAATGGATAAATTAATTCCTTATAATACTTGTATTTTAACGATAAAAGAACAAAAACGTTTGCTTTTTTTGACCGGAAGCATTCGGCAATGTTCGGGATATTACGACATCTTGCCGGAAACAGAAATCTTGGACTGCAGGTTTTTTTCCCTTCAGATTACACTAGTGAGTTATTTGACGTGTTTCAGGCTAATAATAGTCGGACTTTATGTATCGAAACTAGTATGTCGAGCACTTGTTTTGATTGGAAGAGAAAAAAATATCTGTATCGAAGCCATTTGACACTCTTCGCGATATTACGACATTTTGCCGGGAACAGAAATCTTGCCAATCTTGGATTGTGTTACTTTGCAGATTACACTAGTGAGGTATTTGACGTGTTCTAGGCTAATAATAGGCGGACCTTATTTTTCAAAACGAATATGTCAAAAGCTTTTCGTTGCAGTTTTTTAGTTCTGTTTTCTTCTTCTTCTTTTATTTTTTTTTGAAATTCCACTATTCGTCGGGCTAGTGGAAAGTGGTTATTTGGTAGCCCAACCACAAAAACAACTAGCCATGGGCATCAGGCTACCATATTCTAGAAACCCTGGTAATGAACTGATTTACAATATAGGTACATGTATCCATGAATAATAAAATGAAAAAATATGTATAATAAATAATATAATCTATGACTAAATTGTTAACCAGGAGAATTTGGTTAAAACTGCTAGATAATTATATCGTTGTTAAATTGTAGTGTTACAGTTAAACACTATTAACACTTGTTTCATTATTAAATGGTACACCTGATTCAAAACTTTTGTATACAGCTAAAATTGTAGCATTATTTACATAATTATCCAGTTAAGGATCTTGGATTTTACAAAGTAGGGGTTGTACTGTGTTAAAGGACATAGCCAGAGCTTCCCTTAATATATTTTGTTGTAATGAAATTTTAACATTTTTCTAACAAAATAAAGATGTATGAGTGCTATGACATCCTTCTTGTTTTGTGTATGACTATATTGTTAAGACTTGACAGACCTGCTGTAAATCACTGAATTTGTATAACACTAAATGAGTGAAACTAGTGACACCAGAAACAGTACAGTTAAATTGTAACTTTTGTCACTTAAGTTGTTATACACTCCAGGGATAGAAATTAACACTTGCCCCCTCACCCGAGGTGAGTAAAATTGATGGGGGTGAGTAAATCCTTAGGGTCGCTAGTCCCCTGGGCCTTGTAGATTTTTGTTGTCCAATGTTGTATTATGAATTTATATTATTTTGAGATACACTTTTTATGGATTTTATGGACGATTTAGGGTATTATTTAGTGTATTATATGGATGATTTAGTGTATTATATGGATGATTTAGTGTATTATATGGATGATTTAGTGTATTATATGGATTATTTAGTGTATTATATGGATTATTTAGTGTATTATATGGATGATTTAGTGTATTATATGGATGATTTAGGGTATTATATGGATTATTTAGTGTATTATATGGATGATTTAGTGTATTATATGGATTATTTAGTGTATTATATGGATGATTTAGGGTATTATATGGACGATTTAGGGTATTATATGGACGATTTAGTGTATTATATGGATGATTTAGTGTATTATATGGATGATTTAGGGTATTATATGGATGATTTAGGGTATTATATGGATGATTTAGGGTATTATATGGATGATTTAGTGTATTATATGGATGATTTAGTGTATTATATGGATGATTTAAGGTATTATATGGATGATTTAGTGTATTATATGGATGATTTAGTGTATTATATGGATGATTTAGGGTATTATATGGATGATTTAGGGTTTTATATGGATGATTTAGGTGTTATATGGATGATTTAGGGTTTTATATGGATGATTTAGGGTATTTTATGGATGATTTAGGGTATTTTATGGATGATTTTGGAAACATATTTTTGACCACATAATTCTTAAAAGATTATCAATCAATACAATATTATATTTTCACTGGGCTGTTACATATAAAATTGTGTATCACAGTATATGAACAGGTATTAAAAGCTGAGTTCTAAATCATCTGTATCACAGTCTATGAACAAGTATTAAAAGCTGAGTTCTAAATCATCTGTATCACAGTCTATGAACAAGTATTGAAAACCAGAGTTCTATATCATCTGTATCACAGTCTATGAACAAGTATTGAAAATCTGAGTTCTAAATCATCTGTATCACAGTCTATGAATATATGTAGGTATTGAAAACCTGAGTTCTATATCATACGTATCACAGTCTATGAACTAGTATTGAAAACCTGAGTTCTAAATCATCTGTATCGCAGTCTATGAACAAGTATTGAAAACCTGTGTTCTATATCATCTGTATCACAGTCTATCAATAGCTTTTGAAAACTTCCTTAGTTCTTCCAAATTATTTAAGCCAAGCCTTGTATCAAGATAGCCAAAATAGAATTCAGGAGCCTAAAAATAAAATGTAAATAAATTAATAAAATTAAAAAAATCAGAAATATTAACATAAGAAAATATCTTTCAATACTTACTAACATTATGCATAATTAACGAAGTATCAATAAATATAAAGTTCTTGCGTGTAAGTTATCGGCATTAGGGCAGTATGAAAAAAAATATTGTTTTATTTAACAAGACATGGAAATAAATTATTTGATAACACATCTAGTTATATAGTTTATGAGGAAAAACAACAGAGAAATTGACAAACCATGTGTGATAGTTTATGTAGAGAAAACAACAGAGAAACTGACAAACCCTGAGTAATAGTTTATGTAGGGAAAACAACAGAGAAATTGACAAACCCTGAGTAATAGTTTATGTAGAGAAAACAACAGAGAAACTGACAAACCCAGAGTAATAGTTTATATAGAGAAAACAACAGAGAAATTGACAAACCCTGTGTAATAGTTTATGTATAGAAAACAACAGAGAAACTGACAAATCCTGAGTAATAATTTATATAGAGAAAACAACAGAGAAACTGACAAACCCAGAGTAATAGTTTATGTAGGGAAAACAACAGAGAAACTGACAAACCCTGTGTAATAGTTTATATAGAGAAAACAACAGAGAAATTGACAAACCCTGTGTAATAGTTTATATAGAGAAAACAACAGAGAAACTGACAAACCCTGAGTAATAATTTATATAGAGAAAACAACAGAGAAACTGACAAACCCAGAGTAATAGTTTATGTAGGGAAAACAA
>JAULBS010103556.1:0-13257 GCA_032355785.1 Symmetromphalus regularis
GTATGTCATTATTGAAAAGTCCTCAAAATTTAGTATGGAAATTATTTCATATTTTTAGACCTATCATTCCAACAGGTGTAATAAACTACATCCATCACTGATTTTATGCGTTTACTATCCATCATACCACCCATCAGTTTTCATAAAAAAAAAACAAAAAAAACCCAACATAAATAGTTATAACTCACCATGAGTAAAAACTTGATAGTTGAAAAACATGTTTCAGATTGTACCCATCAATGACAATGACACAATGGAAAACTAAATACTGACACAATGGTGATCAGTTATTATTTATTAACTTCAGGGTTACTCCCTCACCCAAGTTAAATAAACACTGCCCAGGACAAGTAAAATTTAAATGATGCTAGTCTACCAGGCTAGTAAACAGTTTGTTTATAAAAACACATGGTTTCTCTCTAAATTTCAACTTCATTAAATCGTATTATCAATGTACATTTTATGATCAAAGATAAGTAATAATTATCAAAGATAAGTAGTATATGATCCTTACAGCTTTCTATTTAAATGATGCTAGTCTACCAGGCTAGCAAATGTTCAGTTCATCAAAACACATGGTTACTCTCTATATTTCAACTTAATTAAATTGAATTATCAATGTACATTATATGATCAAAGATAAGGAATATATGACCTTTACACCCTTCTATCAATGGTTTGTCTTTTCAGGATGGGTCAGTCTTATGATTCCAACTATTAATAGATAACTAGTAATTTTTCATGGAGACTAGTAATCTTTCTATACTTCTAGTCCACTAGGCGAGTGGAAATATTTCTTAATTTCAGTGAATAGTGCCATCTGACAAATAAACCCTAGACAAATAAGTAACTTTAGAAACCAATTTTAGCCATTACTCTTGAAATTTTTAACAAAAGAAAATATGTCATCTCTCTTTTACAACTACATGTATTTGAAACAACATATATAATTTGTGTAAAACTCAAGATATAACCATAAAATGACAACAGCTTTACAAAACGAACATCTGAGATACAACATTACTAATTACAACAAGGAAAAAGCAAACTGGGACATGAAATTGTTGTTAGTACAGAAGAGAGCATGCCAAATGCAAAGTGAAAATATTCGAAAGGATACTTCACTAGTTCGATAGCTTGGGTCTTGAGATAGCCAAGACCCGTGTTTTCGTTGAAGGATGACATGTGAAAGTGTGAATTCCTCTCTGAAAGGCATCAGTTAAAATAACATTCTCCTGTGTCACTTGTTTTAATGACATTACACAAACACAGCTAAGTATTTCCCAGAAATAATACATAAAACTATGTATTTGAGGGCATAAGAGCATGTAAATTTTCAATTAAAATTCACATAGCCACTTAACTTTCATTTTCTTATTTTTATAAAATTATATAAAATTATTTTTAATTTCATATTTTATCAAAATTATTCCATGGGAAAGGCTGACATGCTGTTCTGTTTTTCTCTTATCCCTACCCCCTTATCTTTTTGGGCCTGAAAGGATCTTAGAGGGCTATGTCAATCATTAAGTATTTGTAAGACAATGGTTTTAAGACTAAGAGTATGAGAAAACAAAACAGCTATTATCATATATACTATGTTTTTAGGTCACCAAAAATGACAGTTTTTCAAGTTTTAGTTTAACCACTTGTTAAGAGAAAATTAAAAGTCAAATTTTAAATAGTTGCCTATACTGAATTACAACTGATAAGATAGGCTGAAACAAAAATCTAAGGTACTCACAAATCAGTTTGAAACTATTTCTTTTCTTGACTTTATTCAACAATATTTAATACAGAAATATTCCACTAACTCATGGTTAACTTAGGGGTCAATTCTTATTATTTTCCTATCCATACAAAGCATACAAATTATCTGACATTACTCTCTATTACATCATCACCTGCATTCATAATGCACAAATTGTTGATTTTGGGTGAGTCTGGAATCAGCATTTTAATCATTAATAAAAATTTGTAGTCTGAATCCCTTCTCCGACATACAGTTTGTATGAATAGGAGAATGTTGATAGCTGTCAGTGACCCCTTAACCATATTTTGAGGTCAGTGATTCTTAAAATGTATTTTTCTATGAACAGCATATAATATTCTAATTTACAACAATTATAAGCACTTTTTAAAATAAGAAAAAATATGTATTGATAGGATGAATACTCTAAGAAATGAATTATGGCTTGATGAATCTATGAAAATATACAAAAAGATAAATTGAGTAAAAGCTAATTTAAGCTTCTGACTGTCAGTGATGTTAGTTCACCTTCTGCAATGTCAAAGCCCTGGAACTTGACTGGTTGTGCGTAGTTCACCATAGCAGAGAGGTATGGGTGGATGTTGGTGGTTGCTCCAGTGTAGTGGTAGCTTGACATCAGGGCAGCCTCCTCGTCTGCTGTCAGAGTACCCGACAAATCACCACTAGTAGTCTGCAAAACAAGCAACATGTTAAAGCTGAAATCTCTCCCGTCTTGTAAAACCTTTCTACTGCCTAACACAAACAAAAGTACAGTTGTCAATAACTTGGTTGTCTTTCCCAACAATAAATATTGTCAACTGCCTATACAAGACTTTCAAATCTTTCTGCCATTTTTTACTACCAGCTTACATGAAATTAGTGTACAAAGATAAAACCAAAAATACCCATAATCTAAAATTGCTTCTCAATTTCAAGCATTTGCTTCCCAATAAAAATCTGACAAGCAAATATTTTCTCAATCTTGAAAATGAATTTTGAGTCTTGAACAGATAACATCTATATACAAATAAAATCCAATGCATATAAATAATCCAAGGTAGGTTATGTAAAAAAAAAGAAAACAAACAAAAACAAACAAAAAAAACTACAGAATCCCACACCAATCAAGAACGTAATCTTGTGACCAACCAATGACTGTTTTCTGTTCAATGACAAGTAACAAATCATATCTTCCTTTATCATGTGATAATCCATATTATGCTGCCAATAGAATCAGTGACTGCAGGAAAAATATACATAAATAACCAATCGAGAAGAGGCCTAATTTCAACAAAAACCTTTTTAGCTGTTATCTTTATGGAGACACTGCGTTTCTTCCCTTCAATGAGAGCCGAGTCTACGTCTGCAGCATCATTGTTGGGTTTTAATTCTGGCAGTGATGGAGGATGCTTTATGTCAGATGACGGCCCATTAGGATTTGGAACATCACTTGGATGTAGTTCAGGATGAGCATCAGTGTCTAGGTTCACGACCGTCGGTTCAAGATCTGGCAACAAAGAAAAGAAAATGTAAAAAACTAATCTACAATTGTTTTATGACGGAATATTTGACACATTTCAGTGCTGCTGCAAAGTCTGATGTTGTATCTGTAGGAATCTTGAAGGTTTTCAGTCTGTAGGAAAGATATAGCAGTTGCTTTATGACAGAATATCTGACAACTTTTAGTTCTGCTGCAGAATCTGATCTTGAATCTATGGAAATCTGGCCTCATGCTTATTTGACTTTTGAAGTGTGTACTTACTTGGGTTTCTGGAAACTAATGTCATAACAATGACATAAAAAAGGATGCAACATGGGTGACTGTTAAATTCTAGACTTTAAAAGTTTAATAACCATAGGCCATGGAAGGTTTTCAATCTGGAGTTTACTTGTGCAAACTGTGCAGAAGCTATTGTCAGAACATGATCCAATGAACAAACAAAGGTACAAAAAGCACAAGTTTAGTACCACATGTGCCATTATGCAGTCATTTTCAAAACATTCTTTCAATATCATGGCAACAATAAAAACATTTATGGGTCATCAATAGTTTTTAGTATTTTCATAAGCATACATATACTCTTCTAGTGTTTCAAACTCCCCCCACTCCACCTCAATCCATCTCTTTTCTAAACTATCCTGTGTCTCTTGACTGTAATTGTATGCTCTTGAAAACTAACTATGGATGATTCCTTAATTACATGCCACAAAAGAAAACTTTTAATACAAAATGAACATATGTATATGTATATTAATAATAATTAAAAATCATAATGATTAAGCTTGGATTAGAGTTTAATATTAAACAAACATATGTAACAGTATTATAAATTTACTCATACAAATATAATTTTCTAATAGTATTCAACATTAATTTATCTACTTTACTCTGGATGGTTGCTTTTTACTAATATTCCATCTCATTCCTCTCCTGCCTACAGCTAACCCATGATTTTTGGTGATCTTAAACATTCAGTGACCTATTTAACTTGAAAAATGTGACTCGTTTTTCCATGACATTTTATGGCAATAAATAATCAACAATAGACCAAAATTTAGAAATGTATAAACATAAAATTTTCAAATTTGGTATGAAATCCACATTTCCACTTTTGGAATAAAAGCAAAAAATCCAAAAATTATATACATGTAGTAGATTAACTCTTGATGTTATAAAAAAAATGAGTAATTATTTGGTGGAATACAGAAAAAGATTCATAACCTATCTTTTAACTCTTGCACCAAAGAATTGGCCATTGAGGACAGGATGTAACTACATGCAAAAAGCCAAATTAATCTAAATAAAATAAGTTGCATCATAATGATCAAGACCATATCTCTGCAAAAAGTAGAGACCATGGGATATAAAAAAACCTGAGTGATGATACCAGGTGTTTGCAAAAGGGAAATATCCTGACCAAATGTTTCACTCATCACAAGTATAGTCCTCAATTAGTGGGGTGTTATTTTTTGGTTTTAACAGCAATGTACATATAAAGTCAAAATAAGTACTACATCAGATATAATTTTAGTCTGAGATGCACCTTTCATGAAACTGTTCCTGAATGTCTACCAATAAAACTTTTTAAACTAGTACATTCTCATATCAGTTAGAGAAACAAATGAGATACAGTATATGATATATGAAGATCATTAGTAAAAACAGTTGACCTAATAAAATGTGGTAGAATTTGCAACCCTAATGACTGAAATGAACAACAATAAATAACTGTTACAATAACTGTTATGAAAACACTAAATAAAATTTCACAGAAACACATTAATATATAAATAATATACTGATACCATAAAAATAAACAGTAATATTCCTGTTAGTGACATATATAGTCAACATTTTTTTGTTCTGCGATAAAATTTTTATCATTATCAAGTATTTAATTTGTTATTATTTGAACGAAATGATCTGAATTTCAAGTGCTGTTAATGTGCATATCTGTAAAGCACTTAAACTATTTTAGTTAACAAATATGATGACATTTAGTTAAAATATTTTAGTAACATTTTAGTACTAATTCATGTTTAGAATGTGGGTTTTTGTTATTGTTTTCAAACAAAAGAATTAAAAATGTTTTAACTATTACAGTAAACTGCTTTAAGGTATAAGAATGCAGCTTTCTTGGTCTTTAAAGCAGCAAAACAAGACTAAGCAAGTTTGATATTACAAAAAGAGTTAACTGAACTTATTGATACTGATCATTTATTTCTAAGAATATTCCAAACAGTTCTTATTTCCCATGGGACAATGGGCATAAAATTAATTATTTGCCTTAGGGAAGGTATGTTTATGATGGTATCCCAGAATGTTCTCAAGGGATTTAAATCTTGTTTTTACTTGAAAGATGTCTTGAACTGCTTCAAGAATTTGCTCCAGGGAATATGCTTATAAAACTTTTAGATTTGAACAAATGACATGCAAATTTAATTTTGAATTTAGAGGTTTTATATTCTAAAACTTTAAAGAAAACTAAAACAAGTAACTACTACTATATGCAATCTGTATGGAATTACTGCTTTAATTCAAATTAAAGTTTTATAAGCACACATCCAGGGTCTTGCAGTATTACTTCAGGTGAAAAAGATATGTTATAATCATTAACCATAGGGATGAAATGTCTAGAGGACCATGAGACATTTGCCTTTAGGATGAATAAAGATACATGATTAAAACTATTATTTATAGGTATAACCCCTGAACAATTATAACTTGCAACCTTATCTTATATGATACATATCTACATTTGTAAAGCTCAGATTCTATTTACCTGTAATCCATATAAAAATATATAAAAATCATTTTATATAGAAATAGCTTGTTTACTAGAGATGTATGTTTTATCATCAGGATAATGGATAAATGGTATCTTAGCTTTTTCCTGGTGGTAACAATAGAATTACATATTGAATAACAAACTGTCAAAATATCCAGATTTATCATGCTCAATAATTAATACACATGCACACAGTTAAGTATAGGTAAAGCAAATATATGCATAACATACTTCTATAATTCATAAATCTATCGTGCAAATAGCATTAGTAAGCATACAAAACCATGGATAATGTATTTTAGCTTTCTATATGTAGGGACCTACTAAAATTGGTTATTATTATTAACATGTGACTTTTATATACAGGTTGAAATATAGAAATTTGAGATATATTGATTAGACATCTAAAGTGGCTTTTATGGACAGTTGCTTTTATAAAAAGGTGACCATTAGAGCAGTTTTGAAAAGTGATTTTAATAGTGTGGTACTCCAGAGTATCTTAAAAACAGTATAGAAGAAACTTAAAATGTTTTATGTAATTCTTTGATGTTAATGCCAGAAAGTTGTAAAATGTAATTTAATAAAGAAGATGAACTCACTGCACTGTTGCTTAATCCCTGGATAAGCAAAACAGTTATTTTTTATTAATTTTTTTTGTATCTTTAACAGCATAATTGGCATTACTTTACTTGGTTTACTCCGCAATAATGGGGTTGGTTTAATATCAGAGTAATCTGTATATTAAAACAAAGGAAATATTCTAGTCTTTAAAAAAAAACTGCCCTTTACAGTCAGATAATCTTAGAACTTTAGGCAAGGTTTCAACCACAAGTCCAGAAATAAACTATATGTTTTATATTAATATAAATATTTTAACAACAGGAAGTTTATTTATTTATTTAGTTATTTAACAACATTAAGGGGTGAGGAATAAATAGGCTTTGTATCAGTCAAACATAATTATTATATCACAATGTCTACCAACTAGGAATAGAGGCTTTACAAACATTTTTAACCCTTTGAACCCTAAGAAAAAAAATAAAAATTTCACCCCCACCCTGGGTTCCCACGCCCACGAACTACCTCACGTTCAACATTCCCAAATAATTCATTTCCAATATCGGAATAATTGCTATCGCCTACAACAGGCTGATCACCTATGTCATCGTCTGTTCCAATTTCAAAGTCATATTTATTTCCATATGTATTGTTATTCAACTCACACTTGTTGTCCGACGAAATCAACGGCAGCGCTTCTTCATGGCTAATGCGCACACGGTTCATTTTTGAGAAAAACAAGATGAAAAAGACGAAATTCTGTTCTAAATTGACGTTTGTAACTTCCGCTACTAGCCACACTATTAGACGATTTCTGATTGGTTAAAAAGAACTGGAACCATCGTGATACATTTCCGAAAGATTGTTTATAAACAAGAACATGTGGAAGCCGGAAAAGCGGCTTCTCAGGTGTATGCGTCATGACGTCAAGCCGGTAAACTGGCTCATCGGGTTCATAGGGTTAAAGACTTACAAAAATGTTTAACTAGTGGTTTTCTTGTTATAATGCAATAAGTATAAAAAAAATGAATATTATCTGTCACACTTCATATCTATTAGTGAGGTGTACTCTTATTAACACTTTTAATTAACTATCATTCATGGTATGTTTAAAAAGAAATTCTCATAACAATGTTCAAGTAATATTTTAAAATACTATACGTCCTCATTAAACAACATGTTACGTGTTAATTATTCCTTGAGATTATAAAAACATCTTTGTTTAGAAGTATACACAACCTTTTTGTAAGTATATGTAATGTACAGTTTCTTACTTGAGTCCACTGTCAATCTGTGAAGTTCTCTGTTTGTTGCTGTCCCAAAGGATGATTGCAGTAGATTTTTCACAAATAATTGCCAGAATATCTCCATCCAAATCCCAGCCAAGTCCAGTACACATTCTGTGTATAAAAATAAACAACCACCCTATAAATCATCCAAAATTTCAACACCATCATCAACAAAAAGATTCATCAATTTCAGACTGACTGAAAGTACCGTATATTCCCTAATTAATGCCACTCCCTAATTAATCACCCTGATCATTTTGCATAATAAAAATGACTTACCCCAGCATAAATACACGATCGTGTCGTAGTATCCAAAGTATGTAATGTATGCACACACTAGTAATCTGTATTCCACAAAATATTTAACAGTAAAAACATGATTTCAAACTATCGTAAACTCAATAAATTCACAAAATGTAATGCCTTGGGGGTGTTAAATACAAGTCTGGAAATAAGTGGGTGGTCAAGGACACTGACCAGTACAAATTTTTCATTTTGGAAGATTTGACAGTCACAGTTAATTGTGTCGGTCATTTTGTCCAACACTCATGTTTTAACTTTTACTAAAAATAACATTTCTGTATAAATTCGGCTTCATGCAGCTTGTATCTGTTGAATAAATTGTGAAGAATTAAATAATAAAAAGCATATACCATAAAAACTAAATTGTTTATTTTGTTTAAATTGTTCATATTAAACTGTATGTCAGGAACGTTTCCTTTAATGTCCGGAACAAATTGATTGATACTGGGCATTTTGACCAGCTGAACTAAAATAATTATTCCCAGACCTGAAATAGGAAATATGTGGTAGGTACATTAATAATTAGAGATTTAAAACTAACAAAACTGACTCACATTATGTGAGAAATATTTATAATCATATTTACCCTGGCAAGTTAATTTCTTCACGAAGTTCTCCATGTCTGTCATATATTCTTACTGCATGGTCAAATCTAAACAAACACAAAGAACAATTATTAATTTATAATTAAAATATACTAACGGAAAAAAGTAACTGTGTGCATTTTGAACAATGATATGTTTTACTATGACCTTTGAAGGGATATATTAAAAACCATATCAGCATTTACCACGACCACGTCAAACTTTTACAGGAATATTTTTTTCGTTTGGTTCAAATGCCACGTGGTCATAAGCATATGTGGGAAATGAAATGCATAGTTAATAAGTGCATTTTCACTTATTTAGAGTGATAATGTTTCCATGTTATAAAAAAAAACATTTTTTTCACAAATTAAGTTAACAATTGAAAATGCCATACTTAACTTAAATTAAGCATCATATCGATGTTTGATTTTTAAAGTGATACTGTTCACGTCACATATTGTTTTAGGTTACCCTCATAACAGTTTACATGCTAAATAAACACTATACCAATCACAATTTCTCGAGTATGAACTTCATATCTCACCTAGAACAGTGACAATATCTTTACATTGTCCAGCATATTCACTAAATTTGAACTCCATTGAATACATTTTTGATAAATGGCAAGAAGCATATACAAACAGTAACCACTGTCAACAAGCATAAACAAATTTTAGCTGTTTTTCTTAGAGATATGAATCAGCAAAACATCACGTATTTATCGTGTTATCTTCCAAGCTTGTGCTGGTGCGGACGTTAGATTTAGGGGTTGATGCATGGCCCCCAGATATCAGCAGTTGTAATGTGCTCAATATATTCCAATTTATTTTTATTCCTAAATATCAGCTAAATGTAATCCATATTTAATTAAATGTACACCACTGTTAATGATGCACAGATACTTTTTTCTGTTGTTATACTATTCACAGTATAAGCAAATACTAATTTAAAAGATATTTTAAACATTTATGAGTTTTGGTTTTGTGTTTCAAAGGGAGAAAACATTTAATAAGTTAACAACAAAATCTAAAATAATAGTTCTCAAGGGTCCAGTCTACGCTGTTTCAAAAGTGTAGCACGATCCAGATCGCAAATATTTTAATCGGAATATGAATTGTCTAACCCATACATTCTAATCAGTGTAGCATTGAGAACAGTTTAGATTATCGAGACTAGTCTGGCCTCAAGTTGCTGGTCTTCTAACCCGTTTTGATGTACCAAAGTACTCAGGATAGCAGAAAAACAAAAGGGATTCGGGATTCATTTCCCACATATGCTTATGAGCATGTGTGTATATACTGGATTCAGAGGATTCTCACAAACTGCTCTTATGAGAATCCACTTCGATTCTCCTGAAAATTACCGAAATTTTAGGCCTGCAATATGTCAGTGTGTAAGTGCATATTCCGTGCACAAGGATTAACCTGCACACACTGCAATAATTGAAACATATTTTCATTAAACTCCCAATGGCCGATATTTATTTTTGTGCTGGGAAGGTCATTAAATACATAAACAATCAATAAATAAATATTTTCATTAAATGTCTTTTAAATGCCATCACTTGCATTGTAACACAGTATTCAGGGGCAGTGCAAATGGTACGGCCGGTATGGCCATTGCTCTACCACTTTTTGAAGAGGTATAGCCCGACCATGTCATTTTTTACTACTGTTTCTTATTTCTGCATAAGTAACAGTTCTTCAGAGGATCGGCTTGGTTGCCTTTGGTAATGTTGAGCCATACCACTATTTTTTACACTGTGCCACCTCTGGTATTATGTCAGTATGTTGGAGTATGCTACTCGTATATACACTGAATTAACCTAGAAAGACGTGTTCATCAAATTTGTCATTTGGGTTAATCTTGAAAACCAAGCTTTGGGATTTTTCTCTTAAATTGGATGATGCTAGTACTAATTTGGTGTCTGCCTGTGAACTGGTCAGTCGTTGGATCAAAGGCCATGGTATGTCCTGTCCTGTCTGTGGGACGGTGCATATAAAAGATCCCTTGCTGCTTATAGGAAGTAGTAGCCTATGTGGCGGCAGCAGATTATCTCTGAATACATATGTCAGAATGACCATATGATTGACGTCCAATAACTGATGATAAGATAAAAATCAGTGTGCTCTAGAGGCTTCATTAAATAAAACAAACTTTAATTTGGTACTAATTTGAACATCATTTGGGTTTGAGAATTTGGAGAAATTTCCTACTCTTGATTGGAATTTTTTTTTTAATAATGATCTTCACAGGCAGTGTGGTTTTTATGATCTGAACTTATTGCTGGGAAATCATGTTTCTGTTCGAATCACCAGCAGCTCTGCTGTTCACTGATTACGAATCCTGCAAGTTTCCAAACTTTCTAATTGAGGTCATTAGATTAGGTTAGGCTTGAAACTGGGCCTAACTGTTCAAAAACTGAATAACCTAACCATGATTAATGGAACATTTCAAAATTAAATTTTAAATCACTGCAAAAAGTGACTGAAGAGATTTGTAGTAATTTAATGTATAATAACATATCTAAACTTCAAGGGTGTTTGAGCCGGTGGGGCTGAGCGGGGGTCTGCAGACCTCCCAATAATTCCCATAAATATGTTCTTATTCATTGTTAAATTATTCACCGGCAAATTCTGGTGTTCAGAAACGGGAGCAGCACCCCTCAATATGAATTTCGTTACAACGCCCCTGAAAAGTAATCACATCAGAACTATTTCTTGGCTTTCTATAAAGATACATAATGTATTTAAAACAGAAATATTCCACTAACAAGGTTAGCATAACTATGATTTGAACAATTGTGTCCAGTCTTACTTTCTCAATCAAACAGTTAGCAGACGCTGGCTAGACTAGTTTCTGCACTTCATATTAAGCCCATTGAGAATGTTTGGAAACTGTGAAATTGCAATATCAGACCAGCAGAGACTAACCAGTCCTGAATGCAGATTTGCTATTTAGATTGGATAGAACAGCAATATGAGCGGTACCTTGCATTCAAGACCAAATAGCTAGTGGACGCTTATTAGACTAGTTTTTGCACTTTATATTAAACCTAATGAGGATATTTGGAACCATTGAAATCATACTGTGAAGGACCTACAAAGGCTTTCGTGTCCTGAATGCAAGGCTGCTGTTGTAGATTGGATAGAACTGCAATATGAGCTCTGATGCTTGTGCATCCTTCTCTATCCAAATGATCTTTATCTCTTTCTATGTGCATGCTTATCATCTATCTGATGTTAAAATCATTTCTGGAAATGCTAGGGTCTTACTACATGTCATAAGTGATGCCGGGCCCACCATCTCTTAAAACTTATTTGGAATATGCCAGCTATCGGTTGGCAGTGATAGTAATATGTGCCATCCATTTATTTACACCACCATCCAAAATCACAAGTTATGCCATCGTCTTGAATATATATACAAACATTTTCAAAGTATGTGTACCCTACAATCGTATGTACCATACCTTCCTATAAGTGGAACCAGCTCTACCGATTCCCTCCATCCCTTTCCTGAATACTGAAAGACCACTGAAATGGTTTTCACTTTCAAGTCTGGTCTTGGGATTGTTTGTGATTTGAAACCTATATTATTTTAAAATGTTATATCATTAAATAGCAGCACTGTTTGTGATTGTTGTATGATGCATGAAGAACTTAAGTTTATTGTGATAATGATAATAATAATAATATAATAATAGTAATAATAATAATAATAACAATAATAATAATTATTATTATTATAATAATAATAATAACAATAATAATAATTATTATAATAACAATAATAATAATAGTAATAACAACAATAATAATAATAATAAAATTCTTTATTTTCAGAGGGTAATACATTCAATTTGCAACTGGTCTCCCATGAGGCCCTCTCTAGTCTACACATTTACAAATGTACATACAAATATTATACATATAACATTGTTATCCTGTCTTCAAAATATTTTTTTTCCTCTAAGCTACCTGTTTACCTGTATTTAATTGAGATTCTAAAGTAGATTATGCCACAAAATTATTCCTGCTTTTAGTCAACTAATATAGTGATTAGTCCATTCCAAAAAGTATTATTTTTGATGAGTTGGTTAACAAATAATCAATAAGTAGTTATCTTCACAATTTATACTGATATCATAAAAGTTTGCGTGAACTCTTAAGAAGAAAATGAATAATGGTACAGATATCTTATTACAGTAAACAAAAAGCTATGTCATGTCACATTATCCTAAAGTATGTGTGAACATTAAGAAGAAAATCAATAATGGTACAGATATCTTATTACAGTAAACAAAAACCTAAGTAGTGTCACATTATCCTAAAGGTATGTGTCAACTGTAAGAAAATAATCAATAATGGTACAGATATCTTATTACAGTAAACAAAAAGCTATGTAGTGTCACATTATCCTAAAGGTATGTGTCAACTGTAAGAAAATAATCAATAATGGTACAGATATCTTATTACAGT
>JAULBS010103578.1:0-15810 GCA_032355785.1 Symmetromphalus regularis
AAGTGCATTCGTGCTTTAAATTATGATTTTGAAAAAGTGCATTCGCACTTTAAATTAATATTTTGAAAAAGTGCGTTCGCACTTTAAATTAACTTTTTGAAAAAGAGAGTTCGCGCGCTTAAATTTAGAAAATTCCGGAAAAGAAATCCCTTCAAGGTGGTCGCCCTGATGGTCTTGACATGAGGAGAATGAGCAAATGTAAAAGTTCCTTATAAGGCATGATCAGATGGAAAATATTTTGGTGTGAACATGAAATCTGACCCGTAACATAACCAAATTACAGTGGTGCGGAGGTTTTGGGGACTTTTTTATAAATTTAAAAAAAAGAAATTTAATATATCATATCCAGTTCCTTTTGGGTAGCTGTTATGTAATCCCTAACACTGCAAAATTTCTATACATGCTTGAAGTGGATCTCATTTCTTGAGAGGATAGCTTTTTAATGACTAATGCTAAATGTGTTTTTTTTTTAATTGAGAAGCATGGGTTATGTAGCATGTCATTTCAACTTAGACTGCAATGTGAAATTTGAACACTGGGTACTCAAGTCATTTGTTAACCCAGTAGCTGCAATCAGTTTAGATTGAACCGACAAGAGAGAATCAGTCTGTGTTCAGATTAGAAACCTATTGTATTGTTTATTTGAGTCAACTGATACTGTTTTGGGAAATTGGGAGAAAACACTTTTTTTTTTCCTTCTATGAATTCTCCTAAAATAATATTAAAAATAGAAATTTAAGCAAAAAAACATTATTTAGCCTTTTTATGAGTTTTGTACATTTTGGTGTTCATTTTATTTTGTAATAAAAAATAAATATTAAAAGACTTACATAAAGTTTCTATGACTCAGTATATCAAAATTTGTTTAGGCAATCTTTTGTGTATTTCACTAAAAGCATTTTTGGTAGAATCGTCAAAACAAAAATTTGCTATGGCTATTTTTAAGCTAATAAATGTAGCACATTCCTACAATATATCAACAACCATAGAACAACAAATATTTCTTATTTCCAAAAATCCTTTTTTCTTTCTTTTTTTTCACTACATTGATGCTAACAAAAATTATTCATTTAAAACCATTTGTCCATGAAAAAAAAAAATACTGTAAGTCCAGGCAAGTAGAATTTGAGACTAGTCTTAAAAGAAAATACCATTTTATTTAATATTTGTTAAAGACCCACACCTAGCTATTATGTTTAATGACACTCCAGGAAATTGTTCAATCATGATGCACAAATACACTTGCATAATTCTATGTGATATTAAATATGAGAGTGCATCTAGATGCAACAAGCAGAATATTATTGAACTTTCTAGGAAGTAGTTCCCCAAGCCACAAATTTGCATGCATTAAAAAATGTTTGCTGCCCTGTGATTGTCATGTTATGTATATTTAGTATCACTGTATATAATAAAATATTTAGCTATAAGTTGTTTAGTTCAAAAGAAATTTACATAGGTCATTTATTAGGACATCCTTTGATTTTGAATTTATTGTGGACTAAAGGAAAAACATTTGTTTTATATTATGTATAACATGAATCCGTTTTAAAAGTATGGTGATATTAAATGTTTGATTTGCCTTACACGCCGTTATTCATATTATAAAGGAGCTGGATGTAACAATGTAGAGACCATCCACCGAAATGCAGTGCATTGATCACCTTTAAAAGACACTAGGTCATTTCTTGTTCCAGCCTGAGGTCTCCCATTTTGTTAACATCCTGTCTATAGGAAGGGGTATACAAAAGAACCCTTGCTGCTGCACAAATGTGGCAGGTTTCCTCCAATGACTAAAAAATACCAAATGTTTAACATTCAGTAGCTGATGATAAATAAATGAACCTACACTAGTGGTCTCTTGAAAATGCCTATGAGTTAGTAGCATGTTTCTTCAGAGACCAAGTTATGATAACTGGGAAAGGATGTAAAAATAGTATATATGTTAACAAACTGCATTTAATGATCATTTTAAATTTATTTTTCAACAAACAAAATATACATTACACTTAAAAAACACTTGTATGTTAGATACCGCAGTAACCACATCTAGTGCATTTGCAACATACATAACCAATCACAAATTAAAAATATAAGTATTCATTGTACTTTTCCCCAACATGACACCGCCCTCTGGGGTGGATCCACAAATTTTGAGGTACGGTTTGGAATGGTTAAACAATTTAATACTGAAAGAGTGAGTTGAGACGAAGTTAATTATAAATGGGGAAAGAATTAAAAAAAACAAAAAAAAAAACACCTTGACTGGATCAAGATCTGATGATTGGAAAAAAAAAAGTGAGGAATGTTTAATGACACTCCAGGAAATTGTTCAATCATGATAGATGTGATACCAATATTTTGGTCAAAATGAAACAACGCGGTTATGTGAAAAAGGTAGACCCATCTGAATTTCTGGATGTTCATAATACTGATGACACAGACACTGAAAATGAATAATAGTAGTAAGGGATTAATAAAGGACAAATCTCCTGTCGTGTTGTCATTATATCACCTATCTCATCACAGTTTACAGAATAGGTTAATGCTAAATATTCTTTAACACTGTGTTCGTTGTATCTACTATATATATATTTCAAGAGAGTTGTTTATTTCTGACAAATATAGGTGGGATCAAACTCAGTGACTATTTCTGGTTTTTCATGCTATCCTAAGTATATATAAAAGATCCCTTATTTGGCAAAATGTAGAATGTTACACCTGCATTTGATGTCTAATGCTTTTTCACATCACTGCAATTATTCACCTTTCTTAATCTATGCAGTTTTTACTCAAAAACAACTTTTAATTACAATATTCAGTTTTCACTTGGCATTCTGAAATCAATTTCTAGTATCCTGCTTTCTTCAGTCTGGGGAAAACTGCTAATGGTTCTTTTAATATTTTGCAACATCTTCATAGCATTATTAAGAAATTGTTTTACCAAGTGATGGATGTATAAAATTTGAATAAGAGTGAAATAATTTTGGTAAAAATGCACCAAAAAAAAAAGAAGTGATTTTGGTCCTCTAATGGTAGCATAAAAATCACAATTTCCAGTAACATTAAATTTAACAAAGCAATGTCCAAACCCATTTATTAAAGTGGGCATCCACAAAGTATGTATGCCAAAAGATCTGAGAAATGTTTTAGCCATTCCAACAACCACACTTTTTGAGAATTTCCTCTGTATTCTTAAACACCTTCCCTACATAAACCATTTTAATAAGTACAAACACTGCTACTTTCCAGAATTATGATTCACTATACATAAAGCTGGGTTCACATTTATGTGTTTGTCACACGTACACTTATATTCTAACATTCTAAATCTTTCTTTCCAATAAAAAACAAATTTTATTTTCATTGCCTGTAATGTCTGAATGAGTAAAATAATGGCCTGATAAAGCAGGTGCAGGTGGCAAAATAAGGAAAGGATTCTTTAATGACATCCAAGAGGTTTATTCAATCACTGTTAGATGTCAAATGTAGTCTTTATAGAAAAACACACTCTTGCCAAATAGGTTACTCTCTCTGAAAGGAATCTTAAAAGTACTTGCCTACAAAAAGGACAGCACATACCACAGCCTGTCATACCAAAGGCTGGAACAAGAAATAGTCTCCTGAAGGGTACAATTCAAAAGATAAATGTTATCACTATGTTATAATGGTACATTTATGTGATCTCTCCATGTCATCCTGCTGTTCTTTGTACATGAATTATACTGGCATTAATACTTTACAGATACCTCTTAATTTCAAATAACAAAACTCAGATTATGTCCTCGAACACAAATATAAAAGAATTACACTACAGACGCATGAAAGCACATTTCCTGTTGATCAGTCCCAACTACATGAAAAAAATAGTTTAAACCTAGGCAAAAAAAGAAAATTTTAAACCAATACATTTCATTTGTCCATAAAGTAAATATACAAAGATAATAGTCATGCCACCGATTGTGAATATGTCTCACAGACTAATATGTACAAGTAATAAGATATATACATAATGAAACATGTTTACACTAAAATAACACATTTATTGTTACCAAACATATGATCACAGGAGTAATGACTCAACTATGGTTAATGCAGCACTTACTATTTCTAAAAAATATAACTTAT
The DNA here is from genome assembly GCA_032355785.1 of Symmetromphalus regularis. Classification (NCBI taxonomy): domain Eukaryota; kingdom Metazoa; phylum Mollusca; class Gastropoda; order Neomphalida; family Neomphalidae; genus Symmetromphalus; species Symmetromphalus regularis. Next base: position 4,129 of record JAULBS010103578.1, read on the forward strand.
TTCTAAATATTAAAGTAGACTCATCTGTCACCACCTTTATTCTGCTAAGGCCTATATCTCTTTTTTTAAAATAAATTTTACAGATCGTTTCCTATAAAACTTTAGGTAGGCAGAAGATTAAAAATAAAAGTAAATTTAAACTTCTGTCAAACGAAATAAACAAAACCTGATCACAGAGAAAAAGTCCCCAAAATGCACAACATGAACACAACTATGTGTCTTCATCTGCATGTGTAAGAAAACATGCACATATATTTTTCTACAATAGTCTGTTTTTGAGCCATCCATAACTGACAAATTGCATTACTTTTTTGACATTTCTTCACTGTCATCACTTGTCAGTACTATGTTGTAGAAGTGACTCTTCAACAATTGTAAGTACTATTCCTCAGTTAAAAAATCAGTCTGGAGTAAAAAAAAAAAAATCCTAATGTAAAAAATTAAATTCACATTAATTAAAAACACCAGGTTTTTTAGGATTTGAAAATCCATAAATTAAGTCATTTTTAATAATAAAAAAAGGCCTCATGTTTATGGGTACCACTGAACAAGTCACACCAATTCTTCATGCAGTGACATTTTTTCACTTAAATATAAATTTATTTCCATCAAAGCACTTCATGAGCTTAATAATTTTACCATAAAATACTGAAAGACTTTGGTATTTTGGAAATGTAAATATTTAAAAAATGTAATCAAAAACATTTTATCCAATCTAAGATTGGTTTTGTGCAACTAGTAGTAAAATATAAAATTCTTCTCACGAGAAAGAATGTCCCAAACAACATTTCTTACATTCCAAGAAAACCACAATTGAAAGTTTGGTAGATGCTGAATAATCTTAATTTTTAATATAATTTCTCTAATCAAAATGATAAAACATTTAAAATGTTTCAATATTAATTCAAATGTTCAACTGCAATTTTCTCTGAACATTTTTTTTTCTCATGACACCAATTTTCAATTGACTCTTCATCACAGCAAAGTTAATAACCTCCCAAGTTTGAAGGTTCATTGAATTTGATGTCCTACAAAATTACAGTGATGTCCATTATTTACATCACATGTAAAGATGTACACTCAGTAGTTCTGTACAAGTATATGCACACATCATTTACATCAAGGATAGGTTTTTCCGATGCACTGACTTCAGCTCTGTTCCATTAATTGTGGACACTATTTTCATCTAAAAGTAAAAAAAGAAAAACCTTATTTCAATGCAAAAAATAAAAATCACTTCTTGTTTTAATCACTTTGCAAATCTCTTAACTTCTCTTAAATGGTTCAACCTTGATGCATAGTTCAAATTGCATTTACTCACATTTATTGGCATACTTTATATTTTTAATTAAAACCCCCACTTTTATCATCATGAAACCACTGACTTGTATTTGTTCTTCTTTTCGTTCACTAACCACCAATAGTCCAGTCTGTAGGATGAAATGGGTTGTGTCTTCCAGCTCTTGTTTGTCACCATGAAATTTATGCTGTATGGGAGTGTCATTAGGCCACTCAATCTGTCTCAATTCATCGAAGTTTGGGCACCGCTGTAAAATGTGCTCTGTTGTTTGTCTTCCAGACCACAGCTGCAGGTTGGTGAAGGTGTTAATTAAAAAGTTTTGTACATGTGGGCGTTCAGTCTGTTATGGCCTGTACGGAGTCTCATCAGGATAACTTGTCCCACCGGTTAAGGTGATATTCATCCTTCACTGTCCTGGATCTAATGGCCGACTTTATTAATGTTTTTCTTTCGAGGAAGGCAACGCTGTTGGTGTGTTGTGTATGTTTTGCTCCTAGCTTGTCTAGCCTGTCAGCTTCTTCATTTCCTGGGGTCTCACAATGGGCTAAAATCCACTGTACTGCTACTCATCTTTCTGTTCCAACCTCTTGAAGGCTTTTCATTAGATGAGGAAGTTTGTCCCCTTCCACTGCTTGTAGAACTAACAAGCATCTGATAGGAAGACAACTTGCAGGCATTCATCCTTTAATTCCTTAATCATGGTAGCGGCATGAAGTTATGATCCGAAGTGCTTGGTTCTGTACCTTGTCTAGAGCTTGCTGGTTTGTCTTTGCTATGGTTGACCAGGCTGTTGTTATACTCGAGATGAGGTCTGATGGTTCCTTCATATACTGTCTCGAGTAGTATTCTCTCATTTGCTCCCCAGATGCTTCCGCATAATGGCCAGCTTGTGTCTAGTTTTTGCTTCTGCTTTCTTGATGTGTGGTTTCCAAGTTTGTTTCTTGTCAAAGGTGATACCAAGGTATGTAACTTCTTCACTCTTCAGAAGAGTTACCTATTTTTATTGAACCAGCTTTTTGTTTTGGAGACAGGGTGAAGAATGTTGTGAAGGACTTGTCACACACCATTTTTCTGAGCAAGCAGTCAGCTTTTCAGCTGCTATCCGCATTCTGTAAGTTGCAGTAGTGGCATATTCTTCCTTACACCACATTACTAAGTCATCTGCATAGAGGGCAGCCTGTATTCCTTTTGGAAGTTCTTGAATGAGGTTGTTGATGAAGATCAGAAAGAGTGTGGGTGATATTACACACGTTAAAAGAATAGGTTGACCCATAAATCAAGGTTGAACTATTAACAAGAAATTGGGCCTTAATGTTAATAGAAAATAAGGCACCTTAATGTTAATAGAAAATAAGGCACCTTAATGTTAATAGAAAATAAGGCACATGAACAAAAGGTTTTGAAATTTTTTGGAAATGAGGGCTGGGGGGCATCCAATATCGAGCATTTTGGGATTGTCTTTTGGTCATTCATGTTTAAACATACTTTATATTTTTAATTAAAAAGCCCATTTTTATCATCATGAAACCACTGACTTGTATTTGAAATGGTTATTATTACACCTTTGACGAAATGAAGTAGGAATACTTAAGTGATCTATGAATTGAATTATGATTACTATAGGGGTTGAATTTCAATTTTTAGAAGGCACAGAAAATGTTGTCTTCAGTTTAGTAAGAAAACTAAATGCACCAAGGCATATTTAAAGGGCACTAAGGCAAACCTTTCCTTCAAAAGAGGGGCATGAAGGCAACTGGCTATGGGACAAGGAAGGAAACTTATGCAACATGGAAAGTATGTGAAGGGCATGGTGGCAAACCACATAGAGCACCACAGCATTTTTCTTGCCATCAACATCATCCAATTTTCAGGGCACCACAGCAACTAAGAGGGGCACCCGTGGTGAACAGAATGAGATGTTCTGAATGCACTGATAGCCAGGACATTAAATCTGATCATAAATCAACAGTTCCAATGACATGGTTTCATATGGAGGGGGAGGAAGGGGAGACCTACAGGAATGTAGTTCACATAGAGTGATGTGTTGGACTTTGGAAACTGTCCCTAAAATTGTTTTGCGAAACAGTAGTGATAATATACTGTAAAGTAATTTTAATTATTACCCATATCCTATAACTATTACCTGTTACACAACTCTCAGCAGCTTTCAACATTTTCTCAACAATTTCCCAAAGGCATGTTTTCTTGGGGAACTCATTATCTACCAGGTTGATAAGGTAATAACTGTTGTAGATTTTTTCAATTACTTTCCGTGACTGTGATTCTGCTGGGTACAGAGAACCCCATGTCTCCATCCACAAAGCAAATGCCTCATCCTGGTAACAACAAAAGCATGGTAATCAGAATAGCACTAAATAAGTAATTAGCATCTAAATAAAAACAAATGTTTTTAAAATTGTTGAATATATACAAATTAAATCCATTAAATAAAAAAATATATATTTTTGATTTACATGCAAATTAAAGAAACAGTTTAAAAATGTTTGATTATGAACAATTATCAAGTACCGGTAATGTTAATGAACTGAGCACTTTATTTTCTCAGTAAAAATGTACATCAATTTCTGAAATTTGCCTGGCTATTTGCAATGTAATACTAAATAAAATGTTCCTTGTAAAGGCAAGATGAGGTGGCTCATAATCTGTTCCTATAAGCAATGCATGCTTGACCATACCAGCCAGCTAGACTAACTGCTGGGGGAAAGCATCAAGTGCTTCTCTCCATTCCATTCCTGGCTAATGTCCTGCTTTAACTAATAACAAGGAGGATACTTTTTCTATTTTTAATTTAATAAGACCACTAGCAGCAAGGAATCTTTTATATGCACTTTCCCCCAGAAAGGACAGCACAAACCACAGCCTTTGATATATCAGTTATGGGGCACTGTTTTGGACATGAATAAAAACAAATGAAGAATGATTCCACCAAGGGGGTTTGTTCCTACAACTAAAGCACCTCAGACTATTGCTCCACTGACTTGAGCTAGGTTCTGACAATGGAATGCTTAATGGTGTATTTACCTTCCATGTGACAAATGCTATAGGATCCACCACTGTGGGCTGAATGATTTCCTTGCCTGGGAATACTCCCCACGTCACGGCAACAGGCTCATAGTGACTACAGTTTGTGTAATCCTCATCTCCCTAAATTAATTTATAAAAAAAGACATTAATGACAAAAACAAGAATTTAGTTGAATTAAATGTCTCTGCCCAAAATATTTCCAGAAAGATTCAAAATAATATAAAACATTATATAGATCTATTATTCAGATTTCATTCAAAATAAATTAAAGTTTTATTAAAGACTTCTTCCAGAAAAACGGATTTATTGTTTTTTTAAACTTAAATTGGCAGTACATTTTGAAGTCATTTCATTTAGGCCGTACGCTGAGCTGAAAAACGTGAAGTTTCGTTCCACCTATCGCAGCACTATAAAATCTCATCAGTTTCAAGTGTAGTTATTACTATATTCTGCTGGTTTAAAAATAATTAAACAGCATGTCCTTTCACTGATGATCAAGGAATTATGAATGGCAAAACCACTTTACACACAGATTAAACAGGGTCACGCCCATATTTTGTTTTAGGTGAAAAGTTTTTTTCGAAAATAAAATCTCCAAACAAATTGGTAGGGACGTCTCAAGTTGAAAAATGGCTATACCTGGGCACTACTTATTTTATATGTTTAAAGTACGCTAACACCTTATCTGTTAGGGGCAGATCAATCATAGTATATTTTGGAAGCTGTGCACTCAACCCTCACCCCAACCCAAGCGCGGATGCTGGATTTTTGAAAGGGAAAGGGTGGGGTCCAAATGTGATGAGTGAATAGGATGGGGGGGGGGGGGAGAGGTTAATTTTCATGTCCTTCCACTTGGAAAATGGTTTTGATCCACTACTGCACCACACACACAGCCCCCGACATCTCCTTTGCGTAGCCAGGCAAAGTTGGGCATGCATTGGCAACATAATTTAATATTATTGACGATGTGTGCACCACCCTCCCCTGACAGTGGGTCATGTGGATCCATACTATACATAATTGACTTGAACATTATGACCCAAATTTAAACATGAATAGGATTGTATAATTTATATACGCATTTGCTAGATATCAACATCTCGAATGCGGAAATGTCAAGTTCACAGCACGTGGCATACTCGTGGTGTTTATAATAATCAACCTATTTATAGTGCTATTTTTAGCTTGACCATTGGAAAATTTATTTCTCTATTTTGTTAATTAGCAGCGAATTCAGTAAAATTACACCTGTTAGTGTTGATAAATAAGAATACTTTATATTCTGATCAACATGAAATGAATATTTGGCACTATAATTTGATAGAAAGTGTAAACAAAACGATTAATTTTCGATTTATAATTCATACGCTTTGTTGATAGTGACGTGACGTAATCTGGTTACGAAGGCGAAAGGCATAATGTATATAGATTTGTATATAGATCCCATTTCTGAAGTTTAATTTTAAAAAAAACTGCAGGATAAAACTTTGGAAACTTTTGGATGTGAGTAATATAGTAATAACTACACTTGAAACTGATGAGATTTTAGAGTGCCGCTATAGGTGGAACGAAACTTCGTTTAGAGACGCTTTTTCGAGCTCAGCATACAGCCTATAAATAAATAACGTATTTTGTATTTGCTCTGGTGTGAAGTAACGGGTCTAGAGGGGGGTCCAGGGGGTTCGTACCCCCTTTTCTAGAATCATATATATTTTCCGAGTGGAAGGACGTGAAAATTAACCATCACATTTGGACCCCTCACCCCCCGTTTCAGTAATCCTGCATTTTGTTTGGTTTTGGTGTTGTTGCTTTCTTCTAACATAATGCTTTTAGATACAGATCAATAGTATTAAAGGCATAGTCCCACGAAATTTAAGGGGTTTTGTGGTCTAAATATTGATTACGAATGAAACTTACATGAATTTGTTATACTAGATCTAGTTTTTATATCACGCAAGACATTTTAACTGAACCATGGTATAAGGAATTCCATGTCAAGTGGATCGATTTTTTTCACATTTAAAAATTTCAAATTTCAAGATCGGAACTCCTCGTGGGGCGAAATAAGTTGATACGAAATGTTTTTGCAGCTTCAAAAATATTCAGAAGTTTTAAAATAACGTATACGTCACATTTTCAACGGAAAAAAAATACGTTATTATTATTGTTTTTTTAATTTATTTGTCCGTGAGCATAATTCATTATTATTTTTTTAAATATTGATAATAAGCGAGATGTGGTAGTTGTGTAAGTAGTTGAATGAAGTATTTCTATGGACAAATCAAATGTTTATATTTAAAATTAATTCTTTGTTTGGAAATTAATTAGGACTATGTGCTTAAGACGTATACAATATATTGACTCCAAACAAACTTAACAACTAAGACCATAGTAAATAAAAACAAATTCAGTATATAGCTGTGGGTGGAATCGAAATGATTCGATCACACCCTCATTAACAAATAAACTATCTTTAACAGGCTGACCAGTGGCGAATCTAGGGGCCCAAGACCCTGTCCTCCCCATACATTTTGTCGTTTTATATAACATAAAAATAATTATTATTAATAATAAAATAAAAAAATTATTAATAATTAAAAAAAACAAAAACATTATGATAAAGAATTCGAATTATATTACTGCCCCTCCCCCATGGATTTTTTGGATCCACCACTGGTGAAGACAATCCACCAAAATATGACGCACCGTCATTATTTAAGTGGAATGTACTCATAGTCATACACAATGGTTCCAGGTTTTTCAAATTAATTTTGGCTATATCTTGCACTTTTAAAAAAGATGTTCTCATATATTACTGTAATTTATATTAATTATTGAAAGTTTCAATAAATGTATGTTATGACGTCACAATCACACCTGACGTCATAATCATGGTTGTTGGCAGACAATGTGACAACTGGTAGATTTAAGATGCTGCTCACAGCCGTTGCGATTACTCTTTTATTACTTAATGCAACCGGCCTGTACTGCATATGTCATTATATGCCAATACTGCAGACCAGAAGTCAAAGAGGTAAAGTTGAACTTGCGTCTTGTGGAAACAATGGCCGTTGTAAAAGGAATGCAAATCAAAAGGAAGGGTTGTTCATCAAGTCAAACTTCATAATTATCGTTCCATTACATATCACGATCTAAAAAAAATCAAACCAGAACAGAAGGTGGGGAGGGACGGGGACAGTTGGGATGGGCGTACGATTTTTATGGGACCTACACCCCCTGATATAGGCAATGTTGGATTCTTCAGACGTTTCTAAATGGGGGGGGGGTCCCAATGAGATGGGTAATGGATAATTCTCACGTCTTTCCACTCGTAAAATGTAAAAATAAATAAAATTAACTTTAAAAAACATATTCAAAAGGGGTGGTCCGGTCCCCTGCTTCTGCCCTTGAGCCTTAGATAAAGAATACTGCGGGCCCGTGGAACCGACTTTGGTAGTGGTGAGGGTGGGGTGGGGGTGGGGGAGATGGCGTTGACATGATATCGTTGTGGTCTCAGTACGGATCCTTCCTGCATATGTGGATATCGCTTTGAAAGTAGCTACTTTTATTTCTTTGAATGTAAATTGTTTGAGCAGCAAAGACAAATTCTTTTAAATTCTGTAAACAGTTTTCAACTAGTCAATTTGCAATTATTATTAAATGGAAAAAGTTTATTAAATGATAACACAAATAAACAAATATTTCGACATGTTCATAAATATATCAAACAAACAAAACGATTTAATTGATTAACTGATTAATATAATAATATTATCTAACACATCTTTCAAACGAATTAAGATGCGGCATCTTCAGATGTTAAGTGAAAAAAGATTAAATTAATCATAAATAAATATATTAATATATCATTAAACTTTGTATTACTGTTCTGCCCCTTCTTTTTTCTTCCTTAATCTATATCTTATCTCATATTTATAGCACGAATGTTCCTTTCTATTAGAATGTTTCAATGTTAAATTTGAAACAAAAAATTGTTGTCATCATCACTACTGCTATTATTATCCTTTTATATTATGTAATTAGGAGAGGGCCTTGTAAGTTGGATAACTTGTGGCCAATCCTTTTGTGTATTTTTATATGCAATAAAATATATTTCAATCAATTGACGGATCGGGTACAAACTATATCAGATTTTGGTTACAATGACAAACATTAAATAATGTGTGAAAAAAAAATCTATAAATAAAAGGCCCCCTTTATTATACGCTACATGTGCATGCATATACCCATACATGAATCATATATATTTAGCGCTGATTACAAAAGTACTTAATTACCTGTTTAAAATGAAGCCAACATTTCCCATTTGGACATTAATAGCCTAACTTAGGAAGCTTAGACATACTGAAACATATTCTTGGCTTACTTTTATGAAGTTTATTTTATTTCTTTAATTTTTATGTTATTATTAATTTATTTATTCATTATTTTATATTTTTTAATTATAATTATTTATTATCAAAAGCCTAACTCACATATTAGTTAATATATTGGTAGATATATCAGTAACTAATATGAGGAAATTTATGTTATACCAGTAAATTTATCGGTAAATATATCAGTAACATATATCAGTAAATATATTGGTAAACATAGTAAATGTATAGTAAATATATCAGTAAGTATATGTAAAGTTTGTTTTATTTAACGACGCCTCTAGAGCACATTGATTTATTTTCTTATCATCGGCTATTGGACGTCAGTCATATGGTTATTCTGACATATTTTAGAGGAAACCCGGTACCGCCACATAGGCTACTCTTTCCGATAAACAGCAAGGGGTATTTTACATGCACTGTCCCACATACAGGACAGTACATAGCACGGTATTTGATGAACCAGTTGTGGACCACTGGTTGGAACGGAAAACAGTAAGTATATGATGCATGCAGATAATATGGGTAAATTTATTAGTAAATGTCTCGCTAAATATGAACGTATCTCAGTGTAAGTTGTATTTGACAGTCTAGTGCACAGGTGTCATGACATATTAATGCGTATTTGATATCCCGACAACAATCAAGCCCCGATTGTGTAGAGTATAATCCTTGTTTCCGCTTGGAAGAAATCCCACCTTGGTTACCAAACAGGTACACGTTAAACAACATGGCGACCCGTGGAACATTACAGATGTTGTTTACAAGGAGTGTAAACACTACTTCGGGACTAAGTGTGAAGTGCATAGTAAGTAACATATGATGCAAGTTGTAAACGTTATGCATATATGACGCGTTATATAAATATATATATATATATATTTATATATATATATATATGTATAAACGATAGTGTCATGTTCTTTGTACTCAACACTTGTTTGGATATACCCGTAATTTAACTATTATATCTGTTTGATCAGGATTTAATGTTGATTTAGTTTTTATCCTCTAATCTCAAGATGATACTATTGACTGACACCTAGTATTATAACTAATGTTTGTGTTTCTGATGGGTGTCACTGACGAATCCACTGCAGTCCAGGGGCCCGCATTTATATGGCCATCAACGTTTTTCTTTTTTTCGCTTTCAAATTTCACAATAACTAACTTTGGGCATCCTTTCTCCAAATTTAAATATCTTTAAAGTAGTTCCGCATCTACCCCTTCCAAACTTCCTGCCTCCGCTCCAGATTGTGATGATACACTCACTAATCCATTCACTTATTGAAAGGTAGGGGTGGGGGGGGGGGGGGGATAATTCAATAGGCCCATTTATATAAAAACATTATTAAAACTTACATTTCTAAATCAGTACAGCTGATGCGTACCAAAACGGGAAAATATAAAAATAATATTTTAAAAACAAAATGTAATGTTTATTAAAAGAATCTTCCATATGAAAGCCATCTTACCCACTTCATTTTGTGTACTATTTATACTGTACTGTCTATAGTGTATACAAAAGGCGAATCGCAGTACTCCATGTGGCGACATAGGTTTATTTTATTTTATAGACAGTATGTCGAAAATGCTGTTTTACATCAAAATTAATATTCTCTGTCTCTCTCTCTGTATCTCTGTATCTCTGTCTGTCTGTCTGTCTGTCTGTCTGTCTGTCTGTCTGTCTGTCTGTCTCTCTCTCTCTCTCTCTCTCTCTCACACACACACACACACACACACACACACACACACACAACGACACACACAATATAAAATAAACACATATTCCTTTCTTTTCATGTTGTACGCATCATGATATTGTGAGCACATTTATAACTGATACTAACATGTAGATCAGGGCCGGCGCAGCTGTTTAAATATCAGGGGTAGGGAAGACTAAATAGGGGCGCCATCAGTCATTTGAAGTGCGCCTATCACGTAATCAATAAATGTAAATATTGTCGCAAAAAAAGGCGCCGCAGATTATGGGGGGGGGGGAACAAATGCCCCATCTTGGCTGTGCTGGCCCTGTGAATGTATCGTGTCAATTTCACTTACCATATGCAATAACGCGCCAAATGACGGGTTTACGGACAGATAGATAACAACAGTACATTTACCTCAGGCATAAAAGAGCGCTCGATCGGATTTTATTTTCGCAATACCCATTGAACATGAAAACGTAGGCTACTTGCTTTGGTCCACGTGTCCTCCAGTCCCAATTTTGAGCCTTTTTTAAACACATTAATGTTTGCTATTGTTATCAAAATCGGATATAGAGTTTGTACCCGATCCGTTAGTGACACCTTCCCCCCCCCCCCCCACCACCAATCTCCCAATGTCGTTCCCACGACCTGATCAAGTTAAGCTTTGTATTGAATATACCGAGATATTACTTAATATCCTACTTCGGAGCCAACCTTTGAAAAGAAAAAGAATGTACGGTACTCGCAATATTTCCCTTACTTTTAGGATAGGTTTTGTACAGTAAGCGCTTGCGAAGTTTGACTGGTTATCATCGTTTTCTATCACCGATAAGGGAGCAAAACTGAATAGGGGTGTCATCAGCAGGGGTGGATGTAGGATTTCTGAAACGGGGGTTCAGATATGATGAGTGAATAGGGGGAGGGGGGTGGCGTCCGGATTCGCTACTGATCAAGCATTTTAAGGGCCCCTACAACGTACTCAATAAATGTACATTTTAGACCGCCTATTGTCGCAAATAAAGTGTGCCGCAGATTATTATGGGGTGGGGGTGGGCAAATGCAACCCGCTACCCCCTCTCCTGCCGTGTATCTAACGTAAAGTGCAATCGCCAGTCCATCAAGCGACTGTGACCGCTCGCCTTCAAGAACATGCCACTAGTATATAAACGAGCTCCATGCTTTAAGAGTCACAATGCAACCCAGCTCTCGTTTTCTGAAAACTTATAAACAA
>JAULBS010103589.1:0-15810 GCA_032355785.1 Symmetromphalus regularis
ACTAATTACTAAACATATCTCAGACAGGCAGACCTGTACCAATTTCTGATGAAAAAAGAGAATATATAGACACAGTATCTTTATATGTTTTAATTAAATTTAACTTTTATTTTTATAACTTACTGTCATAGTCATAGGTTTTATAAGAATTGAATGGATACTCATTAGGTAGATATATCGCGATACACGAAACCATATCGCAGTACGTATTGCGCCCGGCAAGTATTGCAATATACCGGTATACCGGTATATCGTTGCACCCTTGGTATGTTGAACACACTGTATGTGTATGTTAAACATTCTGTATGTGCACCATCCAGTAAATCTCTCCTATATATAGCATTCATATAGTGAATTAACCGTTACAAAGAAAAATTGTAGTCACCACGTTATTTCAGTAAAACAAGTAACGAAGTAAAGTTATTCTGAACTACATTTCGCTATCTCTGGAGGTTGGCTATAGCCAAATTAGATCTGTTTCTCAGAATAACATAACGTTATTTAAACTCGGGCTCGAAACTCGGTGATAGATAACATCAGTTATAGAGTTGCTGTCGAAATTGTGACATTTTGAAAAACGTTTTTGATGTTAGATTAGGTAACCAGAAATTGAGCTGCGTCATGGATGAATACGATTTTAATAGACAGTATGAGAGGGAACACAACCAGGTGAAGTGCATTGACATACACAATATTTACAATGTTTACAGATTATATATATATATATAAGTATATAATAGACTTTTTATTGTAGAGTGTATTTTTTCTTGTACAGAGATCAAAATAGGCTCTTAATTTGTTGTTTTGAATCCATGTCAAAACAAAATAATTGTGATGTAATATTACCCGATACATTTTTAACCATATTAAAAACTGGCCAAAAAGTGGGTATTATTAGCACAAATACTTTTTGACTATTTAGTGTAAAGATAAGATTCTAATTTAGTAACTCCTCATTAATCAAGAAGAAATCTTAAAATATCTAAAACATTCTTCTACCTAATCTTTTTCCATGATTGCCTTTAAGCTTTGGAAATTATATTAATAATTCTATATATAATAAGTGCAATATACCTCAAAATAGAAAAAGAAAAGTTTCCCAACCTCTTTATCTTACCCAGAACACGCCTGCAACTATTTATATAAGTGATAGAAGAACCAATTAGAACGACGTCTATAATTAGTCGTATAATGTGATGAATTGTTACTAAACAGACATTTATGTCAATGGAAAACTAAACATTATATATTTATACCCTTACACCTGAAAGTCAGCCAAGACAATTAGGTGAATTGGATTATTGCGAGAAGCAGACAATGTCAAATTGAGAATAACGTACACATACGGGTTGTCAGAAAGCATCTTTTCTCTGGATAACACGGAATGCACGGGCACGTAGACAGGATGCGCAGCACTACGTCGATATAACTGGCCGCAAGTGACGATCTAACACGGCGTATGAATACATTAATAAGAAACTTGATGCTGATATTTTCAGTGCGTCGCCCCGGGTTTTCACAAGTGCACTGAAAGATCGCAAACCTGGCACATCTCGCTACTTTAAAACCGGAAACGTTCCGCCTCCATTTGTTGTCGTGTGTTAATATGTTTTATTCAACATCGTCATGTTGTGGTTTTACTGTTTGATTGCGGGTTAATAAAATACAAGAAGCGAACTCTTTTAATTTGAATCTTGATAACATTTGCTTCCGTGGTTAAATATTATACCAACTATCGAGGTTTATGTTGTCATCTCTCTTGGAAATCCAAACAAAACACATGATGTTTTTAAAAATTATATTGGCATATGTCGATTTCCAAAAGAATTTGTGATAAAATAATAATAGAATACTCTAGTGTAGCCAGCATAAGGCAGACGATGCGTATGCCTCATCTGGAATTTCCGCAGGTTTATGTTATTTTGTTTTCCCATGATATTGATATTTACTATCCACAGGGTTCAAGCTCCCAGCGTCTGGGTTTACCTCGGCGTTTTTCCTTCCCTGGCTACGACCCAGGAATGTGACCCTACCATTTTTTTGTAACCGATACATATGATTATATATATGGCAGTGCTTATATTTAAGTAGTTTTAGTGGTAGTGTTGATATCATATTCCTTTCCTAACTAAGTGTGTTCAACATATATAATTGTAATCATGGGAAAATGGTCAAATTAAAACCATCATATATCTAAACCAACCACAACCAGTAACAAATAACCGCTAAACAATATCTAACCAATCACAATCAATAACAAATAAACGCTAAACAATATCTAACCAATCACAATCAGTAATAAATATTCGCTAAACAATATCTAACCAATCACAATCAGTAACAAATATCCGCTAAACAATATCTAACCAATCACAATCAGTAACAAATATCCGCTAAACAATATCTAACCAATCACAATCATTTTTCTAGATATTTTTATTTTTATTTTCCTTTCACTTTGCTATTCCAAATTGTATATCTTTAGATCTGATTGTATAGTTTGAAGTTTAATGTAGTTGACAGGCTTATATTATAACAGTCAGACCAGGTCGATTTATCTTTGGAAAACTAATGTTTGTGCTCCGCCTGCCATGTATGTGCTGTTCTTGTGTCTGTGGCTAGTTAGGGACGCAATTGGCAGACGGTATACAGAATTAGCCCGCCATGTGGCTAAAATTGGAGACCTAACTGACATTTCGATTAGCTTTAGTGCACATAGTTAGACATTATAGGCGTACGGGTTCCCATTTTTGTGTGGGAGGGGGAGGGGCAGGTCGATTTTTGCCCGAATTTAAGGGTTTTAAAAGAAATTGCCCGAATCTCGATAAAATCTATTCACATTTACACTTAAGTCTAATACTCATTTTTACTGTAATGATATTAAAGAACAAAACAAAACCAGACAAGAAACTTTACTAATTTAATCCACTCGCATGCTTGTTTTAGAAAAAAAATATGCTCATTCTGACTGAACGGGACCTTAATTTTTGCCCGAAAAAGAAACATGCTCCAGCTTGGGGGTAGGGGGGGAGGGGGATTGCCCTATTACCCTCCCACCTCCGTCTCGTAAGCCTTTGTAGTCTGGTGAACGAATCATAACATTATGTAAAATTATGTTCTATTTTTAATGGCAAGATATACCCAGTTATAAACCATAAACAGCGAAATTTATTTCAAGAAGAGAGAATTGGAAAAAAAACATTAATATTGTTTTTATGTTTATATCCAATTAAGCTATACCACACGCCGATTATGCCACTCAACTTTTATTGTATGCCCAGGAGAGAAGAAATGTTCTGCTTCCACATAGGTTACACTTTTCTATTAATAGCACGTGATTTTTATATACAGTTTTCAATAAGTTAGATTAAATAATAACAACAACAACAATAATAATAACACTGCCGTTGCTATAACAGTCATAAATATTTTGTTTCTTTTCATCTTTTATTTTATTTAAGTAATATAAGTAAAACAAATCTTTATAATATTATTATGAATGCGTGTTGTTTTAAATGGACATCTGGAACTTTATTCATGTCTACGTACTGAAACGGTTGTTTCAGTTACCAACTAATCTCGCTCGTATGTACTAACAAGCACCGCGGAGTAGGGCGCGGGGGGGGGGGGGAGAGGGGGCAGGTGGCGTAAGCCACACCCAACGTTTTGGCGGATAATTAATTTAAAAAATCACTATAAATCAGTGCCCCTCGCCTACACCAACTTTCAAAAGCACCCCTCGGGCCTTGACTGGTGCGGTGTCTAAGTGAATCAATCCATTATAGTAATTGAAGTATTGATAAATATTAATAGTCTGTTGACTACGATTTGAATTGGATGTTATTTCAATGCAATAAATTATCTATATACGCATGCCTGTTTCTTTTCCAATTCTGATGAATGATGTAACCTCGTGTGTCTGGTTGGTTGGTTGTATTTTCGTACTTATATCCAATTAAGTTTCAAGCACGCTGTCCTGGGCACACAACTCAGCTTCCTGTGCTGTCTGTCCAGGACTGAGGTTAGTGTTAGTAGGAGAGACAAAACTCACTGTCGCCATACCAATGCGGCTACTCCTATAGATAAATAGCAAGGGATCTTTTATATTTACTATCCCACGGCCTTTGTTAAACCAGTTGTGGACCACTGGTCGGTGTAAGTGGTATATACCTACCAATGAGCATTGCGGAGCACTCACTCTGGGTTGGAGCCAATACTGAGATTAAAAATCCCATTCGTCGACTGAGATTTGAGTTCGATACTTAACCATTGCGCCACGGAGACTGGTCCTCGTGTGTGTGATAACCACGTGATATTTATATTACTGTACCAAGTCAGACAGATATTAAATCTGTTTACTACGCATCATTAGCTCGCCTCAAAGTAACCAGAATAGTATATATATTGGGTCGTCAGTATAGAAACGAAGTAAATATGCTATATGCGTGGTATTGTGTGAATTACTAAACCCATGAATGTCTGAGTTGGTAATTTGCCGGGTTAGTCTGGCCACAACACTGACAAACAAGAGGAAAGTTGTAACGAGAGGTCATCATTACATGCTCGAACACTTGATTGTTAGCCATTATTAATGCCGATGTGGTCAAGATGACAAAAATAATAATTACCTTCGTCGATTATTTATAGAATTACACGAACTTAAAATAATATCAGATCATTATTTACAAAAGAAAGGGATGGTTGTTTAACGAAACCCCAGCACATTGCTTACTCAGCGGTTATTAGTAGTCAGATACATGGTATTTTGCGACTCGTGGTCTTTAGAGGAAACCCGCTACTACCACACAGACTACTTTTCCGTTTAGCATCAAGGGAGTCGTTATACCACAGAGATGACAGCATTTATCACAGCCTTTGATAAACTAGTTGTGGACCACTAGTCGGTGCAAGTGGCATACACCAACCTATTGAGCAAGGTTACGAAACTCTCACCCTGAGTTGGTCCCGGTATCGAGATTAAAATTTTCATGCCTGACTTAGATTTGATTTCAGTACCTATCAGCCATTCAAATCATTAGATTTCAGTACCTATCAGCCATTCAAATCATTAGATTTCAGTACCTATCAGCCATGCAAATCATTAGATTTCAGTACCTATCAGCCATGCAAATCATTAGATTTCAGTACCTATCAGCCATTCAAATCATTAGATTTCAGTACCTATCAGCCATGCAAATCATTAAATTTCAGTACCTATCAGCCATGCAAATCATTATTTACATTATATTTCTTTGTAAATATATTATACAAAGACCTTTTTAGTAAATCTGCATGCTAAAACAAATGACTTTCCTGATAAGAAGATTGGGAATGATGTACATGTGACTGTAACACGAATTTCTTCACTTTACATAGTAACTGTTCAATCATGACTGCCATGGGCAACTCTATCCTCAACCATATTCGCTTCACATTTCCATGTTTGTGTTCAAGTCTAGAAGAGTTATTCTACACAGCGTCAGGCGATGAGAATAACTTGTTTATCAAAGGCTGTAGTATGTGCTATTCTGTATGTGGGATAGTGGATATAAAAGATCCCTTGCTGCTTAACGATAAGAGTAGCTTCATTAGTGTGGCGACAGCGGGTTTTTTCTCTCTTACGAACACTAACCTCTGTCCTGAACAGACAACATAGGAAGGTGAACTGTGTGCCCAGAACATCGTGCTTGATATAAGCACGAACATAAGTAGAAATAACCAACAAACCAGAACAAATTTGAATCGCAATCTTTAGTAGTTCACCAATCGAAACTACTACTGTCATTTGCATTATGTTAATGTGTACTACCGTTACTTAAATACGATTACAGTTTTGTCTTTTCGATATCAATCATAGTTTAATAATTTATGAAGTTACGCCGTGAATTTAATCGTGTTATAATAATTGATGCAGATACAACATGACCTTTTTTGTGCATGTCACATAACCGAATAAAACGTCACAATGTCGAAAAGCAAACCAACGGCCTCCGTGGCACAGTGGTTAAGCTATCGGACTCCAGGATAGTAGGTAGTGAGATCAAATCTCAGTCGAGGCATGGGATTTTTAATCTCAGTATCGGCTCCAACCCAGTGTGACTGCTCCGCAAGGTTCAGTGGGTAGGTGTATACCACTTTCACCGACCAGTGGTCCACAACTGGTTTAACAAAGGCCGTGGTATGTGCTATTCTGTTTGTGAGATAGAGCATATAAAAGATCCCTTGCTGTTTATAGAAAAGCAGTGAGTTTCGTGTCTCCTATTAACACTAACCTCTGTTCTGAACAGACAGCACAGGAACCTGAGTTGTGTGCCCATGACAGCGTGCTTGAACCTTAATTGGATATAACCACGAAAATAAATACAACAACAACTTCATAATGCTTTAGACATTGGTTTTTATGTTCATTATAAAATTACATGTAACTTCATCAGTGTACATTCTCAAAGACAGGAGAACACATACCATGACCTTTGATACACCAGTCACGAGGAACTGCTTGAGATAAGGAAAAACCGAGTAGGTTTGATTAAATCACCTCAGGTGAATGGTCTACCGACTGAGCTAAATTCCACCCTTGACAACTTCAAGATGCATTAGACATTGGTTTTTATGTTCATTATAAAATTGCACGTAACTTCATCAGTGTTTTTTTGCTCTTTGTTGTTAGGAGTCATTAATTTTTTTCATCATTTTCACAAGCGTACAAAACATACTTTGGGGACGGGGTTAAAGGGACACGTACGCTTTTCAAAATAATAAAAAAATTAAGTTAATACTATTTCGAAATCATCTTTTTTTTTCCTTTTCAGTTTGTACACCTTTGTGGGGAGGGTGGTGAGGGAGACTGAAAAAAGAGTACTTTTTCTACTAGAGGGGCAAGGGGTTAAAGTGACACGTACGCTTTTACAAATATTTTTTTTTAAATGACGATAATACTATTTCAAAATCATCATTTTTTTCCTTTTCAGTTTGTACGCATTTGAGTGGGGGGGGAGAGGGAGGGAGGCTGGAATTTTCTTTTGTTTTGTACGCTTGTGAAAATGATGCAAAAAATTGGTACATACATGTAGATCATTAATCAGATTTACATGAAAGAGAGGATGATTTTAAAAAGTTAGTATTTTAGGTACATAGATCATTAATTAGATTTACATGAAAGGGAATGAGTTTAAAAAGTTAGTGTTTTAGGTTCATAGATCATTAATCAGATTTACATGAAAAAGAGAATGATTTTAAAAAGTTAGTATTTTAGGTTCATAGATCATTAATCAGATTTACATGAAAGAGAGAATGATTTTAAAAAGTTAGTGTTTTAGGTACATAGATCATTAATCAGATTTACATGAAAGAAGATGATTTTAAAAAGTTAGTGTTTTAGGTACATAGATCATTAATCAGATTTACATGAAAGAGAGAATGATTTTAAAAAGTTTGTGTTTTAGGTACATAGATCATTAATCAGATTTACATGAAAGAGAATTATTTTAAAAAGTTAATGTTTTAGGTACATAGATCATTAATTAGATTTACATGAAAGAAGATGATTTTAAAAAGTTAGTGTTTTAGGTTCATAGATCATTAATCAGATTTACATGAAAAAGAGAATGATTTTAAAAAGTTTGTGTTTTAGGTACATAGATCATTAATCAGATTTACATGAAAGAAGATGATTTTAAAAAGTTAGTGTTTTAGGTTCATAGATCATTAATCAGATTTACATGAAAGAGAATGATTTTAAAAAGTTAGTGTTTTAGGTACATAGATCATTAATTAGATTTACATGAAAGAGAATGATTTTAAAAAGTTTGTGTTTTAGGTACATAGATCATTAATTAGATTTACATGAAAGAGGATGATTTTAAAAAGTTAGTGTTTTAGGTACATAGATCATTAATCAGATTTACATGAAAGAGATGG
Organism: Symmetromphalus regularis; assembly: GCA_032355785.1. Taxonomy (NCBI): domain Eukaryota; kingdom Metazoa; phylum Mollusca; class Gastropoda; order Neomphalida; family Neomphalidae; genus Symmetromphalus; species Symmetromphalus regularis. The sequence continues at coordinate 7,921 of JAULBS010103589.1, forward strand.
TTTTTTAGGTTACATGTTACTCTTCTGTAAGTGACAATAGATGTTAGAACACTGAGTAAGTTTCTAGTATGGATATGGACAATGATACTAGTACAACACCCTCTGTCTCCCCAATAAGCAGGCTGAGGAATCGCATCATGGCGCTAAGTTACCATCGGCTGCACTTTTCCACAGAGAAGGAAGATGGTAAGTTCAACAATGGAAATAACATAAATTTAAAAAATTTTTTTTAACTGTTACCCTTTCAGTTTTCAGTTAGTTAGCAGTTGTCACCCCAGTATACAGGAAAGAGATGGAGGGAATCGGTAAAGCTGGTTCCACTTATAGGAAGGGATGGAGGGAATCGATAGAGTTGGTTCCACTTATAGGAAGGGATGGTACCCAAGGTTTACAGTGTACATGTTCTTCGAAAATGTCTTTGTATATATATTCAAGATGAGGACATGATTTGTGATTTTGTATGGCAGACTAAATAAATGGATGGTGAATATTACTATCACTGGCAACAGATGGCGGGCATATTCCAAATAAGTCTTAAGAGATGACGAGCCCGCCATCGGTCATAACATGTAGCGATACCCCTGGTTAGTAGTGTGTAACAGTTAAACTTTACATGAAGTTGAATTTAGTGTTACATTGATACAATAAAGAGAAATACTAGTAAAGATTATTATTTAGGCATATTATTTTCAGTTTTTCGAAGCAAAAGTAGGGGGATAATTACATAAACGTCCCCCTGTTCAAAAAGTGTGGGGGGGATGTGTCTCCACCTCCTTGGGATTTACGCCCCTGTCAATCGTATGGTCATTTTGACATGTATTTAGAGGAAACCTGCTGCTGCCACATAGGCTGCTCTTTCTGATAAACAGCAAAGGGTCGTTTATATACAACGTCCTACTGACAGGACAGCACATACCATGGCATTTGATGAACCAATTGTGCACTATTAATAGGAATGGAAAATGGCCCAAACTGCAAATGGGTCCACTGAGAAGGATCGACTCGACGACCAATGAGTTTGACAGGTGGACACGCTACCATTTGAGCTACATTGCACTCCTCATTTCTTTTTCATTGCATGTTTATTTCAGACTGGTTTTGGGTCTGTGCTGTCATGGTTACAGTGTAGATTTGATGCCCTTACAAGCCCATACTGTGTTATCTTTTCAGATTCCTTGAAGAGCTTGAAAAAGGAAAACCAGTCCAACTGTCGCTTCAAGATCCTTGCTGTTTTGTCGTTTTGCATCATCGTCGCTCTGGCCATCCTCATTGTGTGGCAACACTTTCACTACAAGTCTGAGATAGGACATGTAGGTTACAATCGTCTATAAATAGATGATATGAAATGATTTACCATTTATTATCAAATTTATGTCCTGAGCTTTAGGAAGTGACAAAGGAAAATTATTTCATGAGGAACATAAATTTGATAATGAAATGTAACAAGTTTGATATTCTGTTTATTAACCATCACAATTATAATCATTCTACTCTTTAAACTTTCTAATTGCACAACAGCTTAGAGAGATGCTATACTATAATATTATGGATGACATTACCATGTTCTTTTCCTAGTTTTAATTACATTATTTGCACTTTCACAAATTATAACCATGTCATACTTAGTATATGCAAGCTTATTGGTCATAATGGCCAGAGCGACACAATGAAATGCGCGGTTAAACCAATGCGAGATATTTCAGACATGTAAATAACAAAAATTATATAACGTGTTATGAGTGCTCACTGTGGTAATAAAATAATTTATTTAACAAATATGAAAAAAATCTAAATAGATTTTTTGCTTGGCCTAAATTCTTTAAAATAGTTTCAAGTAATAATCATGTTTAACTTTCCGGAAAGAAAGATTCTAAACTGTTTATCAGCTATTGTTACTAGGGACAGAGTTTTTTATTTTTATTTTTTCAAAAACAGGCCCCCCAAAAATACGGTAGGAGGGAGGGAAAAAATGAAGTTGCAAAATGTCTGAAGAGAGAAAAATAAAATTTGGTATAAAATTAATTTGTCTACTTTAACTCATTTAACTGGTCATATGCCTGCATACGTCTATATTCACCCTATATGAAAATAAATTATTCAACTTCAAGTGTAAATTTAATGTTTCACTTTAAACAATGATGTTTTCCTTTTCTACCTTCAGGACAGTCGGCGGAAATAAAATAAGTGTGAATTTTCACTTTTAAATTCTATTTGAATTTAGCAAAATGTAGGGTCAGCGTGTTCTTGAAATGAATAATACAAACACTGGCCTACATGTAGTTGTGTAAAATAAATCACTATTGCAGGGCTTTACATGGCTTTTATAAAAGGTTGCACACTACCATAGATTTTTGTATGCATTCCAATGTTATTTCTATGTCATAACACGTAGAATTTCTCACAATATTTGAAGAGACATAGGAATAGCATTTTTAAAAGGTATAATTAGTTGCCAATCATTCAGCTACAAAATATTTAGATGTTGACCACTAATATTTTTAACTCTGTAGCTTTAAGCCTACACTCATGTGACGTCACGTTTTTGTGCATTTCCACAAGTCATAACATGCACATCCACAATGGATCCAGTTTCATACTAATTATACCAATAATGGTACAAAGACTGGGTCAGCAGATCAACATACAGCCAATTTGCATGTTTCAATTGTAAAAAATTTTCACCTGTATTGCTGTAGTTTATATTAATTACTGAAAACAGATCTCTTTCTTAACGGAGTACATTAAGCTGCTACACGAGGCAATGTTAAGGTTAACAGTGATGTCATACCAAAAGAGGGGTCTCTGGAACTCACCTGTTTCTTTTCTGATGGTCCCAACCTAAGGGTCCATGATTTAGTCATGAGTTGCATAAAACAGGTTTTGTATTAAGGAAAAAATATTTATCCTGTCTTAATTTTTATCTGTTTTATGTTAAATACTTTTTTATGGCACTAAAATGTCCCAGGAGTCCTATGGGACGCAGTGTCTCTGATTTTGGGGGTCCAGATGCACTTTAATTACGTCCTTTATGCAGGTTTTGTGAGTCTGGAAAATCACTGCCTTCAGGACAGTTTGCAGAAGAAAAAAAAAGTGAATTTTCACTTTTTATTTTAATTTAGCAAAATGTAGGGTTGGCGTGTTCGAGAAACGAATAATAAATAATAGTGATGTAAAATAAATCAGCATTGTATGTTTAATTTGTTTTTTTTAATTGGTGTAATTTAAGGTAAGGTTAGGATAGCTTAGGTTAGCTTAGCTTAGCTTTGGTTAGGTTAGCTTAGGTTAGCTTTGGTTAGGTCAGCTTAGGTTAGGTTAGGTTAGGTCATCTTAGGTTAGGTCATCTTAGGTTAGGTCAGCTTAGGTTAGGTCAGGTTAGGTTAGGTCAGGTCAGGTTAGGTCAGGTCAGGTTAGGTCAGGTCAGGTTAGGTTATGTTAGGTTAGGTCAGCTTAGATCAGGTCAGGTTAGGTTAGGTTAGGTTTAGGTTAGGTCAGGTCAGGTCAGGTCAGGTCAGGTCAGGTCAGGTCAGGTTAGGTTAGATCAGCTTAGCTTAGGTCAAGTCAGGTCAGATTAGGTTAGGTTAGCTTAGGTTAGCTTAGCTTAGGTTAGCTTAGCTTAGGTTAGTTCTTAGGAGACTGGCAGTCCTCCTATAGACAGTCACGGAGGGATGAAGTTATCTTGTGTCGTTTACCTACAGCCGGTTAGAGATGATGTATTTGGTAATGAAAGTGTGGTGGAATCATTTCCATTCCATCCACAACTCATTATTAATTTTTTACACATTTTTATAACAAATGTATTTTTCATCCAGTTTTAATGAATGTTTTACCATAGTTACATGTATTATATTATTTATTATATTCATTGTGCAGAGTTTATCTTATTGTTAATCAGCTCCATACACTGATTAATTATATATATATATTTTTTAATTAATCGTAGTATGACCCCTAATAGGTGATATTTATTTTTTGTGCTGGGGGGGGGTGTCATTAAACCAACAAATAAAAAAATTAAGGTTTGGTTAGGGCAGGGCACGGCAGGGTAGGGCAGGACAGAGTACAGCTAAACAAAGTTATCAAGCTATCCATAGCGTAAATAGCAATGGGAGTTCTTTATGGCAAAAACCACAAGTTCAAATTGCATGAAAACTTGAGCATGTAAAGGAAAACCAATTTCAGAATTGAAATTATCGTTGAAAAAATACATAGAATCATTTTTTAAAAATCATACAACAGAAAATAAGAAAAAAATTGTTCCCCTGTGTAATCACTGTGATGTTGGTATATAATACTTGTTTGTTTTCTGCTTGCAGGTATGTATGACAAAGAATTGTGTGAAAACCAGCGCATTTATTCTGAGTAAAATGAACATGTCCACTGACCCCTGTGTCAACTTCTACCAGTATGCATGTGGAGGCTGGGTGAAAAACACTTTCATCCCACCAGAGAAGGGAAAATACGGAACATTTGCTGAGGCTTTAAAAAAGAACGACGCATTGTTGAAAAAGGTGGGATGTTCAGGGAATATTTTCTTTAAAAAAAATTTAATAGTCACAACAGTTACCAGTTGCAGATCTAGAAAATCAATATGCGGGGTTGAGGGGAAAGCGAAACTAATATGATGCCGATTTTAAAGATTGCGGCCAAAAGGTAAATTTTGTGAAAAGACTCCCATGCCAGTTTTCATCACAGGCATGTCAGTAATGAATTCAGTCATAAAAACAGCTTTCCCTTTAATAAATCCTGGGTTCTGGAGTCCAAGAGTGTAAATGTCAATATACACACACATCACCATTATATTTCAAACATCTGTAATACTTAAAAAAAAATATCATAGATTTTGAAATGATTTATAGATTATTTTAATACCAATGCAACGCTGTTTAGAAAATAAAAATAGCTCCTCTAGTTATCAAGATTTTGACAATTATTTCAAATAATGCAAAATGACAGCGCTTTACAAATGTGGTGGCCATTTTTAAAGATGGTGGCCAAACAGGTATGTCAGTAATGAATTCAGGTCATAAAAACAGCTTTCCCTTAAATAAATTTGGGGTTCTGGGGTTTAAGAGTGTAAATGTTAATATACATACACAATGACATTACATTTAAAAGCAAACCTGTTATATTTAAAAAGCTATTGGAGATTTTGAAATACCATAATGAATTAACTTATAGATTATTTCAACAGCTCTGCAACACAGTTTAAAATATTAAAATAGCTCTTCTGGATATCGAGATCTCGACAATTATTTAAAATAATGCAAAATGGTGGTCATTTTTAAAGAAGGTGGCCAAACAGGAAATTTTGTGAAAAGACTCCCATGCCAGTTTTCATCACAGGCGTGTCAGTAATGAATTCAGGTTATAAAAACAGCTTTCTCTTTAATAAATCCTGGGTTCTTGGGTACAAGAGTGTACACAATGCCATTATATTTCAAAACATCTGTTATACTTTAAAAACCATCAGATTTATAGATTGTTTCAGTACCTATGCAACACTGTTTAAAAAGTAAAAATCGCTTCTCTTGTTATAGACATTTTGACAATTATTCAAAACACAGTAAAATGGTGGCCATTTTTAAAGATGGCCACCAAAAATGACAGTTGTGAAAAAAAAGACTCCCAGGCTAGTTTTCATCACAGGGACATCAGTAATGAATTTCAATCATAAAAAAGGTCTCCTCGAAAAAAGCACGGGAGTGGGTATTATGACTGGACTATATATGGTATCTGTTTCAGTTACTTGATGATAATAATGGTCACATAGACTGATGTACAGAATTTAATAAACATTGACCGCCTGATGTATAAAATATAGCTTATATGATGTTATGTTTGTTTTAGCTACTTGATGTGAAAGGGTCGCTGTACAAAGGAAGAAACTCGACAGCAATTGAAAAAGTTAAGACGTTCTACAAAACCTGCATGAACCAGACTGAAATTGATAGACTGGGCATCACTCCCATTCTACAGGTACAGTTGTCTTTCCTTTATTATAGTCTATAGAAACCAGCCGTCAATCCCATTCTACAGGTACGGTTGTCTTTCCTTTATTATAGTCTATAGAAACCAGGCATCACTCCCATTATACAGGTACGGTTGTCTTTCCTTTATTGTAGTCTAGAGAAACTGGGCATCACTCCCATTCTACAGGTACAGTTGATTTTCCTTTATTGTAGTCTAGAGGAGTGTGAGGTCCATTTTTTTGCCCTGTTTCTCTTCTAAGCAACGGAAAATATTTTCCGGAAAATTTTAAATAGTTTTGATATAGCTCCTGTGAAAAACAAGTGATTGGTCGGTACTCAGTATTCTGTGAATGATCATACTTTGCTTCAGTTTTTCGCAGATCGCTTCGGCCATATCTGATGTTCTATGGAAAATTGTGAAGCACAGAGGATCTCTGGGCTCTTATTGGTCGAGAGCAGTCACCTGAAATCCAACATGGCTGCACCCGTAAGCTTCTCATCCGCAATGTGACCATACCTCGTAAAATTCACATTAGAGGCAAATTGTTTCAATGGAATTCGGTGACAGGGATGTGGATGATATTAAATAAATTGATAAGACAGGCAAAAACTAATTTAAGTGAAATAAGTTGGAGGAAAAAGACCCTCAAAGTTCACCAGAATGCACCATTTCCCTCTCTATTTCAGAAAAAAACCTGCCCCCACCCAAATCCTGCCCTGGATCGGTCACTTCGTTCCCTAACAAAAAACAACAACAATTTCAAGTTTTTTGGGTTGTACCCATTGACTACGGTCTCGGACCTCTGTTTTCATTTTCAAACAATTTCAGCTGTTCTCCTTCTTTACCATTCTCAGTCCTGATTATAGTCTTAGAGAAACTGGGCATCACTCCCATTCTTCAGGTACAGCAGGCCATCGGAATTGCACTTGCTTATTTGCCCGAAGTATTTAAAAAACCTCCCTGGTGAATTGTCATCAAAATTCACTAGCCCGTAGGACTATGATGTTTCAGTTCTATGATGTTGACATCTGGATTTACATAATTCCGTAAATTGTCATCTGATCTCTAATGTAAAGTTGTCCTCATTTTAACTTTTAAAATGAGGCCAAGTCCTGAAAAGCCTGCTCTCTTTATGTCTATTTATAGCATATTCTCCAGCGCTTGATCTTCCCATTGTTTCACTTTCCACATATCATCTGCTATGTCGACTGCTAAATAAAAAAAAATAAAAAAATACTGATTATGAGATTAAAGAAAATAATAAACAGTATGAGAAGGAAACTTGCAACTGTTCTTGTGAAGAAAAATGGAAAAAAGGACTAGAAATATGAACCCAAGGGAATGGATAATTTATGAAGAAACGCGAAATGTTACGTTTTGCTTTAGCACTTTTTGTAAAAAATATACTCCAAAGAGCAAGGGTTCGATGTTTGTTATGGGAACATATTTTATATCGGTCTAGTGATAATAACTGCAGGCGAGTGGATTTTTTTATTTACGAGCCTGGCTGGCTATTAATAAAATTTCTAATTCCACAGGCCTGGGTACAGTTGTCTTTCCTTCACCCAGCGTGTTGGATGGAACTTTGAGTTCCAGGATGACAATGCTCGTCCTCACATGACTTGTGTTGCGGTCCACTTTCTGAGGCAGCAAGGGAGACAATTCATCATTTGATCTCCATTATGCCCAGAAGATGTTGTGATTGCATTGATGCCCATAAAGCATGGACCAGATACTGACTTTACTTAGACGAATTAATTCCACAGAGTCATTTGTTTAAACGTGTTTTCAGAATAAATTGAGGGTTCCCTTAAAAGCATAGTCCCACGAAATTTAAGGGTCTTTGCAGGGTTTCACATTTGAAAAGTAGAGGAGAGCTATAAATCACTCCCCAAGTAAGGTTCAGGGGAGCTTTTTCAC